>JAAMXJ010000064.1:0-196127 GCA_019693375.1 Asterochloris erici
ACATGAATCGATGATCTGCATTCCCGCGTAACCCTTTTCTCTGGGACAATCAAACATTTCTGGCCAGCCACTGCACAACAAAGTTCCACTACACTTGAACTCCACTTGAAAATATCAACCTGAGGGAGCCGGCCTGACTCAAACATGTCACACATGTGGTGGCTTTTTGGACCTGGCATTGGCTACACTTGAATCCCTGGTGGCGAAAGAGGACCTCCTGGGGGCTTGAAAAGGGCTGCACTTGCGCAATCTGTGCATCTGTTACAAAGTCATCTGGTGCGGGCACGTGGGTGCGCTTCCCACTGAGCACCATGAGTGAGCTCTGCCGCGAAGCAGCCCTTCAAGTTTCACGCCTTGTCGCCAGGGTGTTACATGGCCTTACTTTAGGTCATCTCAATGGCTTGTTCCTTGCTGAGCAACCCAAATGACAGGATGTGCGCCAGCTCAATGAGCTGACCTTGATCTCGACAGTCGGCAAATGCGCAGGCTTGAAGTTGGGTTGACCCTTCCCCGAACTTCTTGCTTTCACGAGGAGCCTCAGCCCGTTCAGTACTAGTGCCCGCGGTGGCTGACCCATTCAGAGTTCCCCAGTAAAGGGCAGAAACACTTTGAGTTCCCCTTCCCTGTCAGTCAGCCATGGCAAGGGACACTGGGAGGGACACTGGCCCAAGCCATGACATCCACCAGCCTCTTCTGGAAGACAGCGTGCTCCAGGACACAGACGGGCTGACAACCCAGCAGGGCCAGACCAAGCTGGCATGGGCTGTGGAGCTTGGAGCCCTGCTGCAGCTGGCAGCCCCAGTCATCATTCAGCTGGGCAGCCAGTATGCTGTGACCCTCACAAACCAGGCAGGTCTGCGGCTGACGCCAAAGCCCCACTCAGTTCAGCTTTACTTCTTTTGACCTCCTGCGTTTAGTGAACATAAGCTGACATGCTGCAGCTCTTTGTTGGGTCGCTTGGCCCGGAGCCTCTGGCGGCGGCAGCCATTGGCACCACCTGGTTCAACCTCTCATTCTACTTCCTGCTGGGTAAGCTTGATTACCTTGCAGTGTCAGTACAGCCCTGCATGTGGCGGGCACTCTTGTCTCCACCTTGTTGCGTGGCATGGGCTGGTATGGGCCAGAGCAGCAGCCTGGGAGATGCTTGCAGGGCAATTTCTGGCTGCTTGCAATCTCTGGCGCTGGCGCCGCATGGGTTTCTGGCATGTACCAGGTACTATTCAACACTGTAATGTCCGGAATGCTGCATGCCAGAACCTGGCCAAGTTGCATCAAGACTCCTTTATACGCTAGACACCTGACCACCCCGGCAAAAATTTACACCGTCACATGGGTCCCCCATGACTGCAATCTATCTTTTGAGCCCTGCTGAGCTGGCTGAGGAACTGGAACTGAGCAGTCACGCTTGACTGTGTCAGGCCGCATGGGACCATGCACTGAGCTGCAGCCAGCACTGGAGTGGACTCACTCCACATGTCTGCCTGCAGGCGCCAGCTTGGCAGGAAGGCAGGGCACTGGCCTCTGCGTGGCCCGTCTGCTGCTCACCGCTGCAGCACTGCCTGCAGGCGCTCAGCAGCCAGGCCCATGCAATTGGGGTTGCTGCTGGACCCCCTGTGCATGGCTGCTGCTCATCTCTGCTGCAGTGGTGCCCTGTGGCAGCGGCGTCACAATGAACATTGAGGCATGCAGGGAGGGCAGCTTTATTGCCTTGTATTGCTGCTGCCCACCGCCCCTGCTGTATCCTTGAAGGCCAGGCTGATCACAAGTGCGCCTGTGGCGCAATTCGCCCTGCTGCTGCATTTGGTGCCCATTGAAACCTCGCTCAAACCCCCTTGCACCCCCTCTGCTGCTTCCTACACCAGTGGCTGCATCTGAAACGGCGTTGACAACGAAATCAGACTGGCGCCGTCCCTGTCTTGACCCCGTGTGGCACATGCCTGATGACCTCGTGTCACCCTGCACGCAGGCATCTCCACAGCTCTGGACACGCTCGGCAGCCAGGCTCATGGCAAGGGCAACTTTGGCGCGGTGCTGGCCTGCTGCATCAGCGCTGCCGGCGTGATGGGGCTCCTGTGCCTCCCCATCTCAGTCGCTCTGTGGTGGTCTGACACCGTGGCCCGCGTGGCTTTCCGCCAGAAGCCAGCAATTGCTTCTGTGAGGCTCTGGGCTTTGCTGCTTGAACAGCGATGTTGCTTGTGGTGCTTTGCTGCCCTGGGTGTCTTCTGATGATCTGTTCACATGGCTCTGTGGGTGGCTAGAGCTCGTTGCAACCAGCAATGCTGTGTGGTGGTGTGTCGTGTTGATCGGTCACCCTGTGGTGGCCTGACATTGCTGCCCTCATCTGGCTCTCCCAGAATGCCAATCGCTGGATCACTGTGAGTTGAGCTGGCGTCAGTGAGAGCCGGCAATGCTGCTCATCTAGTTTTATCATCTAGGGCAAGGCCTGGCTGGTTCTGAGAGTGGGGTGTGGTCTGCTGCCCGGCACAGGGTGCTTGCTTGGCTGATCCCTGCCGGTGCCTGGGCTTCTACCTGTCTGCCTGCCTTGTCTCCTACTGGTCTGTGTTGGCCCTACTGCTGCAGCGGGTTGTTACTGGGACTGCAGGAGTGTCTCATAGGCTGCTGATGCCCTGCCCTGTGCCTGCAGCTGGTGAAGGTCTTCTGCGCGTGGCTCATCCCTGGGCTCATCCCCTTTGTCTTTGCCATCATCATCATGAAGGTGCGCTCCGGCTCCAGTGTCTGCACAGCATAGGTGTTGCTGCTCATGTGAAAACCACACAGTCTGCGCTGTGGCTTGCAGCAGACCCGCTGCTACTGAGGCAGGCTCCTGGCAAACTGCTGACCTGCTCATGGTCAGCCTCAAGGCAGAGGCTGTCTCATTCCAGGGTGGTTGCAACCACCTAGCACACTCTGGGCGAGCCCCAAACCCTCTCCCAACATGGGCATGGGGCTACCCAGGTCCAACCTGAGTAAAAACGGGTCCCCAACATGAACCTGACCAGGCTCGACGCCCCAATGCCTGCTTCCAGGGCGTCAGCGCTCTTGCCTGCAGCATGTTTTGCTGCACCGTGAGTCAGGCTCATGGCTGGCACTTGGTGGCTTTGACAAGCGGGGCTCTGCATCCCAGAGTGGCTTTGACAGGTGGGGCTCTGCATCCCGGGATGGGCAGCGCTGCAGCACAGCTAGGTTCACCTTGCCGAAAACAATTCGTTTGCAGGTGGTTGATTCCTGCTATTCAGTGGACCCAGGGGCCCAGCAAGCATGGCTGACAGCATCTGTGCCACCTAGGGACGGCTTGTGAAGCCCCAAGCACAGAGAGGAGCCCGTGCCTGGCTGCCGAGCACTCTGCGCAGTGCCTGCGCTGCTGCAACCAGAGCCGCTGTGTCCAAATGCGTTCCAAGATCTGGTCGTGCTGCATGTGCAGGGCCTCCAGGTGCAGAACATGGTGTGGCCCCCAGCCATCATCAGCACGATCACAGCAGCGGTCAATGTGCCCGTCAATGCGCTGCTCATCAACTGGTACGGATTCCACGGGGCAGCTGCGGCCACCTCTGTGACCAGGGTTTTCCAGCTCATCATGCTCGTGGGTGAGGCCCCTGGTGTGTGTAGGGGACAGGACATGTCAACTTCACTTGTGTCCAAGCATGGAGGGGCTGCGTGCACCAAGGGGTGAGGGGCTGCTCGCAGTCAGATAATACGGTGCAACCTGTGCGGTGTGGCGCTGAGGCTGGGCAGAATGCTGCCTGCCTTCTTGACAATTGCGGGGTGCCCAGACTGGTTGCCAGCAGCCCATGGGTGATGGGACACTGGTGTTGGTCAAGGTCTCCACAAGCTGCTGTTGGTGCGGCCATGGCAGCTGGCAGGCCAATATTTGTGACTCATTTAAACAATGCTGCACGCTTTGTGCACCTCCGCAGCTCCTGTTCAGGGCTGTGGCATGCTGACGCAGCTGTGTGCACACGGCAGTGGTGGCTGTCGCATGCTGCCATGTGCACACAGCTGCGTCACTCCACCTGAAGGTCTCGTACCTGACCCACTGGGCTTAGGCCCCTGCTGTGAAGCCAACTGCTGCCTGCCTGGCGTTGCTCCCCTGGTTAGGCCCCCCGCGTGCTGACAAGCCCCTTGCTGCCTGCCTGCAGCCTACATCCTCATCCTGTACATGTTCAGTCAGCCCACGCCCCCAATGCTGGAAGGCAAGGGCACCGCCGCCGTGCTGGTCAACGGGTCCCTCAGCAGCAAAGCCATCCTGAAGGCTGGCCTGCCCGGGCACCAGCAGGAGGAGCAGGAGGTGGCAGATGAAGTCCTGGAGGACGACTTCCCAGAGCCGCCGCAGTACACCGTGGGCGGCATCCTGCAAGGAGGCTTGTCAGGGCGGGTGAGTTGTGGCGTTTGCATCAGGGGTAGTCTTGGCGCATGGGCCCACGGGGGTTCCAAGCCGGGCAGGGCTTGTGCAGTGAGTCAGAAAGCAGCAGGAGGAGCAGCAAGCTGCAAGTCAGGTAGTCGAAGACGCCTTCCCAAGGCCACTGCAGTTCAATTGTGATGTGCACTCCGCAGGGTGAGCTCTGGGGGAGTAAGGCTTGTGGCAGCCTGTCCCCCTGAGCCTGCTGCAGGGATGTGGTCACTGCGTGGTGCCACTCCTATGCGCTGTGAAGGGCAGACCCCCGCAGTGGATGATGCCTGAGTGATGTCTGCACAGGCTGAAGCTGTGTCAGGCTGTGTCAGCCACGTCAGACTGGTGCAATGCCCAGTGGAGGACTGCCTGCTGTGAAGTCAGGTGGTGTCAGTGAGGCTTGCGCACAGCATCTGGCATGGAAGAAACTACATGCCTATGTGCCTGTGCATGCCAGGTGATTCAGGTCTAAGCTGCCCTCCTGCATTGCCATCAGGGATGTCCTGCTGCCTGGCGGGGCCTGCAGAGACATGTTTGTGCCGCCTGGAAAACACAACAGCTGTGAGGCTAAGCAGCCCAGACGGCAGGCTGTTTGAAGCTCCCCCCCTGCTGGGGCCTGCAGGCAGTGCCAGATGTGCCCGCTCTGCCCACCAAGCTTGGGATGCCCTGCATGCAGGCTGTCTGGAACTTCCTGCTGCTTGGGCTGCCTGGCGGCGTGATGATGGCGCTGGACGCCGCCTCCTTTGACATCACCACGGTCATGGCCGGGTTCCTTGGTGAGTGCTGGAGGTGCTGCTGGGCAGTTCGATGCAAGCAGCCCCTCTGTGACGTTCATGCCATGGCGGGGTCTCCAGTTGAGTGTGTGTACCAAGCCAGCAGCAGAAGCATTGGTGTGACGCTGTGTCTGAGCAGCCTGACCCTGACGCGCTTGATGTTGAGATGCTTCAGCTGAGCCTAGCCTGGAGGCATGCCATCATTCAAGTCCTCTAGCTGCTGCTGAATCAAGCTGTCCATGTTCGCAAGTGGTCCTGGCACTTGGATGTCGTTACTGTTACCTGTGACACCAGCCTGCATGTGTGTGCAGGCGAGATCCAGGTGGACGCCCACACAGTCCTGCTGACAACCTGCGTCTTCATCTACATGTCCTTCCCCTTTGGCCTTGCCACTGCCAGCACCATCAGGGTGGGCAACCTGCTGGGGTCCTACCAGCCAGGCCTGGCCAAGCTGTCAGGTAGGCCTGCAGGGGACGCCTGGCGCTGCCTCACACCCCCACAGCCCTCACAGGTTACGCCTCCCCGGTGGGCTGCTTGACAGTCACGAGCACCACTTCCATGGGTCTTTGCTTGCCACAGTGCACCTGCACATTGGGCGGGCCAAGCCATGTCTGCTGCTGCAGGCTGTCAACGAGCCTGCCTGCCTGCCTGCTGGTCAACCTGGGCTCATGCTCCGGCTCCCTTGTGGTGCTCTGCTCACGTCCCAGTATGTCTGTGCAGACCTTGTGCCAAACAGCACAGGCGCAGCCTCTCTGGCCCAGGCTGTCTTACTCCATGCTTGGTGCTGCAGCTGGCGTTGGCCTGTCACTGGCACTGGTTCACCCTGCCGACTTGCCTGCTGCTGGCTTAGGAGACCCTTCCTGCTGCAGATACATTGCTGCTGTCACAGGCACTGCCTTCACGGGTGTGCTCTGCCTGCTGCTTGGTGGGAACACCCTTGCTGCTCTCAGCTTCGCTGCCTTCGTTGCAGCCACTGCCTTCACAGGGCTGGCCTGCCTGCTGCTGCCCCAAGGACACCCATGCTGCCGCAGGTTACGTTGCAACCGTCACAGGCACTGCCTTCATGGGGCTGGCCTGCCTGCTGCTGGCCACGCTGCGCTGGCGCATCGGGCCTGCCTATGTGGACGATGCAGAGGTGGCTGCCCAGGTGGCCGCTGTGGCCCCCATCTCTGCAGTCTACCAGATTCCTGACGGCATCTACTGCCTGGCCTCGGGTGTGCTCAGGTCAGCTGTGGTCGTTGCTCATGGGGAAATGCATTGTGTGCACCAACAGTGCCCACACCGATACCTGGACAGCTATTGGATGATAGCAGTCATGAAACTGAAGGGCTCCAGTGGCAAGGGTTTAAAGCAGGGCAGCTTGGCCACCTCAGTCTGTACCAAGCAGTTCATCTTCAGTGGCGGGCGCCACTGCATGCACAGGGGCAGTCTGTGCAGCCTGCTGCATAGATGCGCGCAGGGTTCAGTCAGCAAGCTGTGCGGCGCCTGTCTCTACTGAGCGGTGACCACTCATATCCCACAAGGCTGTCAGTACGGCATGCAAGCCTGGAGAGTCTTTGCATGGACGGACCAGAATGAGTTTTCGGGCTGTGAAGGTGCTGCCTCGTTGGGCGCCTGAGTTGCTGCCTCTCAGTCCTTGGACATGACAATGTTGCAGGGGCCTGGGCAAGCAGGGGGCACTTGCATGGATCAACTTGATCAGCTTCTGGGCCGTGGGCGTCCCCACGGGGCTGACCCTGACCTTCCCCCTGCACTGGCGCCTCAGCGGCATCTGGTGGGGCATTGTCACAGGGGTCTCTGTGGCAGGTGAGCCCCGTTTCTTTTCTTGTCCTGCCTTTTCGCTTCTTTTCTGTCCATGCAGGTCAGGCCCTGTGCAGGAGACTGCCATGCTACCGTCCCCACAACCAGCACTCTTCTTGTTGTTGCTCAGGCGGCTGGAGATGTATGCAAATCGTTGCTGCTGCGACATGCAGCAAAGTACTGCTTGGTAGCCCTGCTGCGCCTTGACTCAAAAGAGGCTTCAGAGCTGACTGCTCCCTGCTGTGACCTGCAGCTGTGTGCTGCCTGGTGGCTCTGTTGCGCATCGACTGGGAGACAGAGGCAGCAGATGCCCACGCTGCGGCCACCGCTGACATGGCGTCAGCTGACTCCTCTACGGGCACCAGCCCAACCTCGCCAGCTCAGATGCCAGCCCTCACAGGTCTGCCAAAGCTTGTTAATGCATGCTGCTGTTTTTGGAAGCTACAGTTGGTGCAGCTTGGCGGCAAGCTTGCCTCAGACAAGGCTGTCTGCCCCTCACCTGAAGGAGCAGATGCTGCGCACAAAAGGCCCCAGGCGCCTGCTTTATGCGGACGCATGCAAGACAGCTTTGTCAGCTTAGGCAACCTTGTCAGGGGCCTGCACGCTGCGCTGCCTCATGGCCGACTAGCTGTGCTTCCTTGCAGGGGACCTGGAGTCTGCAATGGCGACCCCAGAATCCAGTTCTGGGAGGACCACTCCCATTCGGAGGGTGCCTTCGCGAGGAAGTCGTGACGTTCCCATTGGCCACCCAGTGCTCGGCAGCTATGCCAGCAGCTGCCGCAGCTCGGGCAGCCTGGTCGACCGCAAACTGACAGGCGTCTTCGGCAGCCTGCAAGGTGTCGACCCCATATCGCGAAGCTTTGCGCCTCACCACTAGTGTCCCACTACATTTTTAGCCAGACCTTGACTCAACATTCAGAAGCTGGACAGCAGCCCTGTTCAGCCCAAGACACATTTTGCTCAATGTCCAGTCTGCCAGTGGTGCCCAGTGATAAATACACATCATGCCCTCTTGTGACAGTCACCCCTGCGGCCAGTAGCCGCAATATTCATGCAGTTTCCAGCATCATTTTTTGCAAGTACTAGAAATAAGCAACAGCAACTTCTTCCTCTATGTATCACTATCCAGCAGAGGCAGCACTGGCATGGGATGCAGACGCCAGCAGCGGCTTGGCAAATCAGCAGCCTCACCAGGCTGACACTGAACAAGCAGGATTCAGTGCTGGGGGAAACAGGCATGTTGGGCGCAACATTGTTCAAGGGCTGGCGAGCTGGGTCTGCTCAAGGCCTGGCCTGCTGGGCTACCAAAGAGTCAGGAAGCTTGGACCGTAGGTGTGCCTCATGGACGAGAGGGCCTGATTCTGTGCCACATCAGCCTTGCAGTGGCTGGCATCTGCATGCACAGCTGAGACTCCACATGCAACCCCAGATGAGGGATGCAGACTTTACAAGAGGTTCATCTTCCTGCACTGCACAGAGTGCTGTGCCAGCCATGCCTGCTTGGCTTCAGTCTGCTAGTTCAAGCATTGTGGATGGACAGGTCCGCCTTTTCTCCACTGCAACATCTTGTGAATTCCAATCCTTTATATTAGCACGAGGCTACCCGAAACAATTGTGAGCAGCATGAATCAGGGCAGCTGCTCAGATCAGTGTGTCCTGGCGCCCCCACTGGGATCCTTCCGTCTGCTGTATGAAGTGCGCCCTGCAGATGATCAGGTAGCTCTTGCTGATGCTGCCTGCAGATCTGGTCAGGGTGATGCTGCGCAGTGTCAGATCAGGCATCTCAATCTATCAATGTGCTGCTGCAGCCTCTAGGCCTCCCCACAGACATCTTCCGGGCTGTGCTTGCAAAGGCAGTGCAGCAGCATGGCACTGCATCAAGCCTGAGGCTCACCAGCCGTGGCCTAGCGTTTGAATGTGGAGCAGCGCTGGTGACAGGTGAGACAGCGCGCCAAACACAACTTTTCCCTCCTTGCAGGGGGTAACACGATGCTGCTCACTATAGACTCAAGAGTCAGGGTGAGCTGCTGTACCCACACATTGCAGGCACCCTTTACCTGGCACCACCAGACCTGCACCTCATGAGCAGAAGAGAGTTCCAGCACTGGCTGTGGCAAGTGGGCGTCCTCCAGTGCGCCTTCCCTAACAGCACCCTCCAGATGGACGATGTGATGCGCACAGCACCTGAGCACAGCAGCCATCACCTGCTCAGCTGCACAGCACGTGAGCACAACATCCATCACCTGCTCAGCTGCATGGACTCAGGAATGTCACTGTCTGCCCACATCTTCGCACAGTGACAGGCAGCTCTGGCAGGCAATTGCCACTCTGGGCAGGCTGCACGGCGGCCGCCTGCAGCTCCAAGTGCCGCCCACCGCCTTCCTGATGCTGGAGGCAGAGCCGTCGCTGGCCGCTCACGTCTCACAGGCAGAGCCGCCGTGGGTCTGGAGCGCAGACTCCGGCAGCAGCTTAGCAGACCATGTCAGCAGGCTGAACAGCCTCACCAAGCTGACACTCACCCACCAGGACCCAAGGCCCTTACCGGGATGCAGTACCCCGGGGAGCACAGCCCTGAGGTGGGCCCATGCAGGCATCAGTCAACATGGACTGGGGGGAGCAGGCATGCTGGACGCCCTGCGGCAGCTGTCAGCACTGCAGTCCCTGCACTGCCCTGACAGCGTCATGCAGACGCTGCTGGTCAATGAGATACCCCACAGCTGGTCACTGCTGACAGAGCTGCAGCTCTGCTGGGATTTTGTCACCGTGCCGGGCGTGCGTGATTCACCAGACTGGTCCCTGGTGGAGCAGCAGTGTCCCCGGCTGCAGGGCCTGGCCATGTACACATGCCGTGCCACTGCGCCTGACGGCCCTGACCAGCCTGACCTGCCAAGTATGGCTGCCTAAAGACACAGACAGCTTTCAGTGCTCTCGGCTGCGCCACCTCCATGTGCTTCAGATGGCCAAACTCGATCTGCTGCCCAGCACATTTTCCAGCCTCTCCCTAGACTCCTTTACTCGGCTGGTCTTCTCCAACAGGAAAGATCAGCACCTGAGGAGCCAACAGTGCCTGGTGCACATCTGTTTCACGACCCTGTTGTATCACCTTACATCAGTTCAGCGCCTTGCACCAGCCACTCACCTTGTTCTCTCCACTTCTGTGACGTCTGTTAAGCTCACCATCCACCCATCAGCCTTCTTCTTTCCAGACATTGGTGGCAGCATCGCTGGGCAACATTTTCTTCAACTCTGGGCACGCTTTCCATATCTGCAGCGCCTGCATATCAACCTACATGGCCCTCTGGTGCCTGGCACGTGACAAGCAGAGGGGGTTGTGATATCAGCCGCATGGCTCTCAGCGCATTGCAGACTTGTCGTCACTCACAAGCTGACATGCCCAGTCCGCATTGCGAAGGGTCACTCTGGCTGCCTGTCGCATCTCCTGTCTTCACACCCTGCCCATGAATGATTGGACACCATGTAATGTGATGCGCATGCAACCCAAAATGAAGTGCGCCTTTGCACTTGGAACGTTGAACCAGCAACAGCGCTGGGCCTTTGGGCTAAGGTCTGCCCCGAGTGTGTGGCATTCACGCTGGTCCTCAGCTGCTGTGGTATTGGCCTCACCCCTGGACGTAGTGCAACTCTGCTGTTCCGCAGGCAAGGCGTCTGCCTCCTGCAAGCTCAGGCCTGGCTAGTGCTGCGTCAGCACTGAAGTGTTAGCTCCATAACCCTGTGCTCCACAAACACATCATTGCCGCAGGCATGACTTCCTCATGTACAGGGCAATGGCATGCATTGCACAAGAGCATTCCCTGGCTGCTCCATGCCACAAGCCTTGTGATGTGTGCTGGCAGAGGCGCTGCAGAGCACGATTAAATTGCCTCTGGCTTGACCAGCAGCAGCTGCTGAGAGACAATGGTGCTGCTATTTTGAGTGATCACAGGGCCATATTTCGAAACAGGGCTTGCTAGCACAATGTGACTGGTACAGGCCCTGAAAGCCTTGTGTTACTTGCCTCCACGTTTTTGGTGTTGTATTCAGAGCATTGAAGCACATGATCTTCTTGATGATGAATGCATCAAACCTGCCACCAATGTCTTCAATGTGAGCATCCAGGGGACACAAGAACATGCTTCACTTGGGTTTCAAAATGACCAGCACGGCATGCATGCCATATGGACACAGCTGGGCTGTGAAGACAAACAGACTTGTTGTGCGAGCTTCAAGCTGTCTCAGCCTTGAACAGACCAGCTCTGAGGCTGCTGCCCAGACGGACAAGGGGCAGATAACAATGTCAGACCTCACTCCTGAAGTGTATTGAGGTTCACTGCTCAGCCATCTGCGTGACACCACAGAGGGGGAAAGCCACACACATACAGTCACACAAGGCCAGGGAAGAGTTCGGGGGCAACTCTCTCCAAGATTTGTGCCATGGTCAGCCTGTCATTGGGCAAGAGGCTCAGGCAGCCTCTGACAATGTCAGTGACTTGAGTCCCCAGCTTAGACTCCACCTGCAGAGGCAGATGAGCTGTTCAGCCAGGCACACTGACTGCATTGAAGTAGGGCAGCGTTGCACAGGAGGCCCGCATGTGCAATCACGGCATCCAGGCAGCTTCTAGCAGCAACTAGAAAATGCACGCCGCATGCCAGACCTCGACATGCTCTGGCTAGAGCACTGCCCCCTGGATGCTGTCACGCAGTGCCAGCACCCCAAGTCGCTAGGCATCAGCGCCTGCAAGCTCCTGGCGCAACTCCAGCGCATGCATGGTCTACAGGATGCCATCAGCCCACAGCAAGCCCGCCAAGCTCACCTGGGCCCAATCAATTCTGAGGCCGTGCCCCGCCTGGGCCAACAGGAGCTCGTTCCTCATCGCCTCTGGCACCCTACCAATGCCCTGCAGTGAGCAACACTTCACCTATCGGTCTGGAGCGGCCCTTTCCCCTGCTGCTTGCAACAATTTTGCCAAGCATGCTCGCATGTAGACGGCTGAAGGGAGGCAGCAGGTGGCATATGCCCTAACCCCAGTCATCGCCGCAATGTGTTGTGTGTTTATGGGAAAACCTGACGTGCTTACGTGGTCCCAGTTGTCATTCATCTGCTTTCTCCCAATCCAGGCATCCGGCTCGACCACATCGATGACTGTGGCCCCCAGTGCCCAGACCTGCAGCAGACCAGACTCCTTCAGAGGACGCTTTGGCACAGCTCAATGCACTGGGTGCTTCCTTTGTTTGACTGTGTGTGGCATGGCAGCGGCAGCCTGTGCTGCTCACACACTGCAAGTAGTGACGTTTAGAACTGGTGAACAGGTGAAACCCCCCCCATTGCAGGCTAGGCACACCAGCTCACACCCCAAAAGTAGCGTTGATTTCAACAGGTGATCAGGGCCGCCCCCCGCCAACATTGCCGGGCAAAAACAGCAGCTTACATCCCGCGCAGGGTCAGCTGGGAACGTTATGTTGGCCGGGAAGGGGTAGGCCTCATTGGCGAGCTCCAACGCCATCTCCGGCGTCATGTAGGTAGCGCAGAAGCTGCAGCCAGATGGGCAGGGTTTGCCCTTAAGGGTCAGCCCCAAGCCTGAGCACTCCACTTGGCTGCAGTTTGGCTCTCAGGCTGAGCCACCCATTCGGTGCAATGCAGCCATGAGGCCACTGCAGCTGGGTGCAGGCTGCTGGGGCTGCCACCCATGTGCAGGCAGTGGCGCATTGTCTGGAGCCAACACAGGGCACAGGCCAGTGGACGTCTGTCAGGAGTGCTGGCAGATATGTCACGCCTGGGTTCCTGCCCTGCGTGCATGGGCTGCAGGCAGGTGGGCAGGCAGTGAGGGTCCTGGCAGAGCATCAGCCTTGCATGGAGCCCAGAGGACGGCTGCCAGGTGCAGCACAGGCACCAGCCCCGCTCAGCACAGGGGCGGCTGGCCCATGCAGGACAGGCATGCCCCAGCCAAGCTGATGCAGACCTCCTGCAAAACCCTTGGGGGCACTCGCCTCCGTTTCAGGTGAAAGTGGCACTCTTCCTGGCTGATGCGCGGTGGGTTCAGTGCCCGCAAGGCATCCAGTGCCAGCATGTGGTCTCCAAGATATCTGTCACCTGCTTGCCTTGCACTGACCCTTGCCGGCATGCACCAAAGCAGCAGTTACAGCACCTCACCCAAGGGGGCCACACTGCCGATGAGGTTGTGGCATTGACATCACAACACTTGCCGTCATCTGCGTGACTCACTGCTGCAGCAGAACGCTGCTCAGTCAGCTCTGATACGGCAGGCCACAGAAGCGCGTTCTGCAATGTACATCTGTAAAGTGCTTGCCGCTTGATGTGAGTTCATCCCGCGCTGGCAACTGACAACCCGGGCACAGCGCTCTAACCTAGGGCTGGCAGATGCCAGCAGTGCCCATGACTACACTCACCCCCTTGCAATGTTTGCATGGCTGCCCTTGGCGGCGCTGTTTCCAAAGTCGATGACCTTGAAGACGCACCTCTGGCCCTGCCCACAGTAATTCCGATAGTAAAAGCCGATCTGCAGGGCAGCAACATGATGCTTGTGAGGAGCAATGTGCTGTGCAAGCAGGGACTGCCCCTCTGCTGAGCCCAGGCAATTCAAGCTGGGGGTGAGGGCCTGATGCTTTGCAGGTAGAGGCCACAGTGTGGAAGCACCAGATGCATGCAATCACCAGATGGCTGGGATTGCCAACCAAACAGGGCAAGAGCCGTGCTGGACATGGCTGGAGGTCTTCTTGAGGTTAGTGTCAGGTATTCAGGCAGAAGCAGCCATGCAGGAGCGGCGGCTGCAGCGCACCAGAGCACTACACGCCTCAGGAGGCAGCACCAGGAGACCACCTGTCTGCGGAGGGGCAGGTGGTGACGAGCTGTGCCCCAGCCGTTGCACAGCCCAAGGGCTGCACTGTGGCACGCAGCAGTGCAGTGCAGACAGTGTGTGTGTGAACATGAACAGCCGCACGCACGGCCAGCCAGGACGCTCACATTATTGGACTTCAGGTCACAGTGGACCAGGTTGAGGCTGTGCAGGTGGTGGGCTCCGCTGGCCACGTCATGAAGCATCTGCATCACGTCAACCTTACCCACGCTCCTGCAGCCACACGACACAAACTGTGGGCAGACATGGGTTTCGCAGCAGCAGTGGCAGTGCCACCAGCATCCGTCATCTGCAGTGGACCCAAGGGGGGAGGGGAAGGGGGGGCATGCCAGCGCCTGGGTGCCAAGTGCTAGACTGCCTCCACTGCCTGCAGCCAAAACAGGGGGCACATCATGATAAAGTAGTCAGTGACCATGACAGCTGCGGGTGTGCCACAATCATCAGGCACCTGCAGTGCCGCATGGCACAGCGGTCCCAAGACCTGCCTGCGAATGACCGGGCTGACATCTCTGACAGACCACATGAAGCAGAGCACAACAGGCAGCGCTGATGCAGAGGAGCTGACCAACATGCACCTGCATGCCGCAGACTCTGTCAGCCTGGCAGCCAGCTGCTGGGAAATGGGCCCCGTCGCCTGACCCATGACTTCTGCGCCTCACAACGCCTGTGCCTCACCCGCAGCCCTTGTGAAGCTGCATGCAGCAGCCAGCCCATCAGGTAAGTGGCAAGCTCACCCATCCGGCTGTCGTGGCACAGTGTCGAGCGTTCCATCCAAAAATTCCATGACCATCACGTGCTCCTGTGCCCCAGTGCCAGGATCAGAATTGACACTCAGCCCATAGGACTGCAGGCAGGGCACTGCAAAAGTTAGGGTTCGGGAATGCTGGGCTGGCCCCGCGGCGGCACAGCCTTGGGCATGCCAGGCTGGGGCACGCCATTCAACAGCTGCACCCGCTAAGTGGCTGCGCACATGCAGAGCAGACAGTTAGCCTCCAGGGGAGTGTACACTCAACTGTCTCAGGCAGCCAAGGGGAAGCGAGACACTGCCTGGCAGTCAGCTGAGCTGCCAGCCGGGCAGCAGGCAGGTGACAGGCTGGCAGCAGGCCTGGCAGCTGGCAACGTCACCTGAAGTATCACAACAGGCAGATATGCAAGGTGCCTTCAGGCCATAGGCTGCAGGCAAGGCAGCATGCAGTCAGTAGGCATGCAGCAGTGAAGGTAGATGACGCCGACGAGGGGCTCCCACAAGGCCAGTCTTTCAACAGGCTGAAATCTGTCACTGCGCAGCTGCAGGCCTTGTGCAGACAGGGCGCAATGCATTGCCCACTAAAGTCTGCACATTGTGTTGTCAGGCCTGGATGCCCGCTTCTCTGAGGCTATGGAGAGTCAAGCTGCAGCAATGTGCTGTAGCTGCACCTGGGTGCTCTGCCATGAAAAATAGACTGCAGCAAAGCTGGGCCTCTGCAGACTGTGCACTCCTCAATGCATTGCATTCATAGGGCAGCATGGTGTTGCATGATGCTGCGCACCCTCTGCTGCAAACCGGGGATGAGGAGGGGTACACCTTTTGATGGGCTTGAGTCAGCAAAAGGCAGTGCACAGCCGGCAGGGAGCCTGCCTGATGTCGCACAAACGCCTCTGTAAACTCCTGGAAGCCAGTACACAGGAGACGTGGCACGCTGCCGCTGAGGCCGAGTCAACCAGCTGGCTCATGCAGAAGCCATATGCAGATGCGCATCCAATTGAGCCGCACAGCTGGAGCCTGGGAGGAGTAGCTAAGGGCCGCCCCGGCTGAGGCATGCAGCCACTGTTTCCTCTTGTGCAGCCACTAAATGCTGCAGGGCACCGACCTGGGCAATGTAGGGGTTGGGTGGGATGCGCTTGTTGATCCTAGCCTCAACGCAGATTGCATCTGGACTGACGAGGCTGCTCTTAAGGGCCACCACGCCATAGCCTTCGACCCAGGACAGCTTGACTGAGCCGTAGCTGCCTATGCCCAAGATCTTCGCGTGGGCTGCACCCGGCAGCAGCGCCTGCATCAGGTGAATTTAGGAGGGTTCCATGTCTGGACGGGCGCATGCCGATGCACCTCATGAAGGCAGCACCTTGGCGCTGTTGCACACGATTGTCTACATTGCCCAGCGGCGAGAGGAGCATGCCGACTGCTTCAGCTTGTGCTGGCCTGAGCTGGTGTCCAGACACATGATCAAGGCCTTTGTCTGGCGAGCGCAACTGTCACCCAAGACATGATGCACCTGCGCTGCGCGGCCGCACTGGACCATCAACACAGCAATGACGCGCCCTCCCACCAGTGGATCCACAACATGCACTGTCTGCTCCCGTGCCAGCATGTCCTCCAGCCGCTGCATAACCGCCTGCTCCAATGCCAGCTCTGCCTCCAACTCATGCATACGTGCACTGGCTGTATCTCGCTGAACCTCCAACTCATGCGCACGTGCATTGGCTGAGTCACGCTGGGCTTGGGCAGACGCCACGATGTGCGCATCCCAGCCCTGGTAAGCGGCCAAGCAAGCTTCTGCCTGGGCCCGCTTGCGCTGAGCCTGGGCCAGTTCAGCCATGAGCCGCCGCTCCTGCTGCACTGCGACCACAGCTGCAGCCTGCTGCTGAGTCCTAGCCTCCTCGACCTGCTGCAGGGCGCTGGCTACAAGCTGAGCAAGAAGGGCAGCGGCTGCCTTCTGCTGGATGAGGGCGCCGCCAGCCAGCTGCCTAATGTGGGCATCGGCTGCCTGCTGCTGGACGGCCGCCACGGCGCCCAACTGCTGGATCAGGAGGGCGGGCGCGCCGGCTCCTGTAGTCAGCCCCTGGATGAGCTGGTTCAGTGCCTGCTGCTGCAGGGCGGCGCTGGCACCCAGCTGCGCCTGGCTGGCAGTCTGCACACCAACCATCTGCTGCTGAGCACTGTCTGCTGCTGTCAGACCCTGGTTGTGGGAGGCCAGCTCAATGGCCTGCTGGACAGCCAGGTCCTGCAGCTGTACAGTCACCAGCAGCGCGTCCCGCTCGTACACCTGCGCCACAGTGGCCAGCTTTCTGAAGACACATTCCTTCAGACAGTCAGGTCCTGAGAGCACTGGCGGCAACACAGCAGCTGCTGAGGCCGCTGTCAAGCCACAGAGCTGCCGCAATGAATTGCCTCCTAAGGCTGACGACCATGTCCATTAGGCAGAGGCAGTGAACACAGCAGAGGCAGTGAACACTGCAGAGGCAGTGAGAACTCCTGCTGCAGGCAGCCCATACAGCTGCTGGAGATACCCCAATGCAGCTCCCGATCATTTGCCGTCCAAAATGCAGCGCTTACCAGCAGAGCATGCTTCTCCTCTGCAGCCATCGCCACCGCCAGCTCTGGCAGCGCAGCTGCAGCTCCCTGCAAGACACAGGAGAGTGATGACATGTTGTGAACACACAATGGCATAAACCTGACGGCATGAGCACAACTGCACCACGCCAAGCACAAGACAGCTGGGTGGTACAAGCGCGCACAGGCAAAGATACCACAGCCCAGACAGGATGGGACGCTCACCAGGAGCTCAGCCTCCCATTCCTCTGCTGCCAGTGCGACCGCAAGCTCAGGCAGGGCTGCTGCGGCTGCCTGCAGGGGACAAAAGGTGATACAGAGCATGACTCCCCTGGAAGGAAAGTGCTGACGCTGATGGCTATGATGTCAAGGCCTCTGGCATGGGCGCCAGAGCACATTCACAAACAGGCCCAACAGGCACAGGCAGTAGACACTGCTGCCTGCGGCAGCCCATGAAGCTGCAGGAGACGCCCAGATGCAGCTGTCGAGCATACGCCGTCCACAACCCAGCTCTTACCAGGAGAGCAGCCTCCTCCTCCGCAGCCGCCGCCGTCACCAGCTCTGGCAACGCAGCTGCAGCTCCCTGCATGACACGATGAATTGTTCACCTCTGCCAGCATCATAAGGGAGAGTGACGACATGCTGTGATCACCATGGCATGCACGTGATGGCATATGCTGACACCGTGCCAAGCACGATGTACTGCTGCTTCATGCCAATGCTCACAGGCACGCACACCACAGCTCAGACAGGACAGGATCCCCACCAGAAGCTCAGTTTCTAGCTCCTCTGCATGCTCTACGGGTCCCTGCATGACACGACGGGATCTTCCCCTCTGCCAGCCTCACATGGGAGAGGGGAGGATACTTTGTGACAACCATGGCATGCACCTGATGGCATAACCTTGTGCCCCACGCCAAGCACAACATGCAGCTGGGCTGTGCAAATGCCCACAGGCAAGCACACCATAGCGCAGACAGAACGGGATGCTCACCACCAAGTCGTCCTCCCAGCCATCTGCAGCCTGGTCTGCAGGTCCCTGCATGACACGACGGGCTCTCCACCTCTGCCAGCATCACCAGGGAGGGTAACGGCATGTTGCGACACCCATGGCATGCACCTGATGGCCTGAGCTGACACACCGCGCCAAGAATGATGCACTGCTGGCTTGTGCCAGCATTCTCAGGCATGCACACCACAGCACAGGCGGGACAGGATGCTCACCATGTCTGTTTCCCAGCCATTTGCAGTGTGGTCTGCTGGTCCCTACATGACACGATGGGCTGTGTATGTCTGCCAGCATCACAAGAGAGGGTAATGGCATGTTGCAACAACCATGGCATGCACCTGATGGCCTGAGCTGACACACCGCGCCAAGAATGATGCACTGCTGGCTTGTGCCAGCATTCTCAGGCATGCACACCACAGCCCAGGCGGGACAGGATGCTCACCATGTCTGTTTCCCAGCCATTTGCAGTGTGGTCTGCTGGTCCCTACATGACACGATGGGCTGTGTATGTCTGCCAGCATCACAAGAGAGGGTAATGGCATGTTGCGACAACCATGGCATGCACCTGATGGCCTGAGCTGACACACCGCGCCAAGAATGATGCACTGCTGGCTTGTCCAGCGTTCTCAGGCATGCACACCACAGCCCAGGCGGGACAGGATGCTCACCATATCTGTTTCCCAGCCATTTGCAGTGTGGTCTGCTGGTCCCTACATGACACGATGGGCTGTGTATGTTTGCCAGCATCACAAGAGAGGGTAATGGCATGTTGCAATAGCCATGGCATGCACTTGATGGCTTGAGCTGACACATCGCGCCAAGCGAAACGGACTACTGGTTTGTGCTAATGCCCACAGGCAAGTATACCACAGCCCAGACAGGACGGGGTGCTCACCACCTCTGTTTCCCATCGATCTGCAGCGTGGTTGGCCAATGCCACCGCCTGCTCAGGCAGGGCTGGTGCCGCTGCCTGCAAGGGACAAAAAGGGCGTCAAAGCATGGCTCCAACATGGACGACTGGCTAGTTCAGCCCCAGAGCCAGTGGTGCCTTGGGGGCAGCAGTCATTGCTTCAATGCAATGTAAAACATCTCAGCAGCCTACCAGCAGCCTTCACCAATGCAGGCCTGAACAGCTGAGGGAATGCCTTCCCCAAGCAACCCTGCCCCCGAGTCATGGCTCACCATCAAAGCTTGATGGTCCACACATATCAACGCCTCTGACTCCAGGATCATGTCACTGGCTGACATGGCGCCAACTGCGAACTTTGGCCTGCAGGCAGACAAGATGGCTCATGAGTTGCCAGGAGACCACCAGACCCTGGAAAAAGAGAGGCGTCACTGCATCGCTTGCAGACCTGCAGGCAAACAGAACGGTCAGAGTCTTCCAGCAGAGGAAAAGCACCAAAGGATCGCGCTGCTGGCCATAGCAAGCCTGCAGGCGGATGGAAGAGGCACAGTGACTGCCGACGAGAGTCTGGCCGGCTAAAAGGGCAACCTTGGAGTCTCTGTGAGTATGACCGGATCCCTGGTCGGGCTGTTCAGGCCCTGGGGAAACCCAGCGTCCAGCAAGAAAATCCCTGCAGCATCTGAGGTGCAGAGTGCAGGCCAAAGCACACAGAGCTGGGGTTCCGGGCCTTTGGCAATGCACACACTCACAAGTGGCGGCCCACATGGCGCATCGTCTGGAAGGCGCCCCACTGCTGCTGCAGGTTGTACAGCTTCTCGGGGGCATCCTCCAGCCAGTCTTCAAAGGTGAGCCTGCAGCAGGTCACAAGCATGACCAAGTCAGAACTTGCCAGTTAGATAAGTTCCCTAGAGACTATCAGAGCAACAAGTTACGCCCCAAGTAGAACCCCTCAGCAATTGCTGGGAGGTAGTGAGCTGCAGCTGCTGCACCACTTTGCTGCGCGGTCCCTCAGGCGCCAGCAGCAGATGAACTACAACATGGCAAGAAAATGCTGGGCTGCAGATGCTGCCAATCTGCTCTGCAAGCCCGCCGCCTGAATTTGATAAGCTCACACCAGTGATGGCCACAAGGCTGCACTCTTTCCTGGTGCAGCCCTCAGGCGCCAGGTTCAGGTGCCTGGCCAACACCAGTACCAGGTGCAGACAGGCATCAGAATGTGCCTGGCAGGAAATATAAGCAGGCACTCACAATGAATCCGTGGCACCGCGCTCAGTAGCAGCGACAAAGGTCCCAAGCATCTCTTTAAGCTGACAGGCCCGACTGAAGCAGGCAAAGTTCTAGCAGAATATACCAGGCACCAGCCCCATCAACAAAACCCCCTTGGAACTCACACATGGCGCAGCTGCTTGCCCGCTGCCTTGGGGCTCTTGGCCAACTCAAACCAGTCCACCTCGTTCATCACATACTGCTTCCACAGCAGCCCCAGCATGTAGGTGGCTGGAAATATTCTGCACGGCAGGATTGCCTGTCAGCAGGTGTGCAGCCGCTGGGGCCTGGAACTGAATAGCAGCTGCATGGTGCCAATGCAGGCTTTGAGGCTAGTTCAAGCACTTACAACCACGACACTGTAACCACGACTCTGGGCACTCCTGCACACAGGCAAGCCTCTGTGCACCACTGGCATTACTGCAGAGCGCTCGCCTGCCTGCCAGAAAGCAACATGCCCACTGCTCAAGGGCTTGTAGCTCCAGCACTGCACTAGCACGATCTGCAGTAGCACCAACACCACTCACAAGGCCTGCTGTTCCAGCAGCACCTCCACGCTTCTGGTGCGCGCAGTCGCCAGCAGGCGTCTGAGGTGCTGCGCATCCCTGCTGTGCTGGCTGGGGAGGTCAAGCCTCCTCTGCACCTCGGCCATCAGGCGCCCCAGGTTGGCCTGCTCCCCGCGCAGAGCGATCGCGCGCTCGCCGCTTGCGTCCTGCTGCTGCCTCAGAAGCTCCTCCTTCTGGCGCACCTCATCCTCCAGGTCGTCAACGCGCGAACGGGCTTGCTCCAGCCTGCAGGGCAGCACATGTACTACTGTTGTGTTGAAATCATTGCTGCGCATGCAGCTCTGGGTCCTGTCCTGCGTCCCCTCTGGTGCAGAGCAGCCAGGTTGGGTAATCTGGAGCAGAGTTCATTTGACCTGCAGGGCAGAGCAGTAGCTGCGATCCACTGAGACTCCATGATCCTGCCCTCAGGTTGCCGCGCAGCCTGCAGGGTGACGCAAACAGTAGGGTGCCATGCGATGCATGCTCCTGCCTGAAGTGCTGGGCCCTCAGGTGCACAACAACCTCCGGAAGCAAGGGCTGCCTCTGGCCTGCAGGGTCCAGGGCAGCGGTGCTGGATGGTGCTGCGTCCAGGCTGCAGGGCCTGGGCAGCGCTACATGGTGCTGCAGGCCGCGCCTGTGGTCAGTATCTGCTGCAGCATGACGGCCTGCGCTGCACATGCTGCTGGTCTTGGCTGGCGCACCCTGCGATATGAGCTGCAGTATTTGGCGGACCAGCTGCAACCTCCTGGAAATTTCAAGCCATGCAATGATCAAGGCTGCAGGAGATGCTGTTTCATGTCAATATTCAACTCACACATTGGTCAGTCGCTGGTTTTCCTGCTCCAACTGGAGTTGCCGCTGCTGCTGCCGGTGGTAGCGTGCCTGCAGCAGCAGCAGCCATGATGAATCATGCCCACCAGGCCTTTGCCAAAGGCCTCTTATGACGATGCAAGCTCCCCTCACCCTCATGGCCCCTGCAGCTGCTCCAGTGAGCAGAGTGGCGCAGCCCGCAGCAATCATACCCAGCCCATGAGCATGTCTCTGCGAAGACATCAGCAACGCCTTCGGCAGTAAAGCCTGTTGAAAGAGCGCGGCACTAGAGAGTCAAGTGCTATCCCAAGTAAATTTCGATTTAGTTGCCAACCTATACGACACTCTCAAGGGCAGATGTTGGCACAGGATCGAGAGTCGTGCGGGCACACACCCTAAACCTGTTGTGCCTGTAGAAGCAGATACACATGGCCGCATCAAAGGCTTTGCGGATTGGGATCATTGGTGGGTGACCACCCATGGACGCCTCCAATCCAAGGGGTACAGAGAGATGTTTGCCCCCCTGCAGGTGCTGGAGGCAACACCCGCAAGTTGCACATCCCCAAATTGCTCGAGATCGAGGGTGTCAGCATTCGTGCCATAGCTAACAGGTCTGCAGCATCAGCTGAGGCGGTGGTGGATGAGTTGGGGCTGTCTGGCGTTGCAGTGAGTGGCACAACGATTCACAGCATGCGGCAGTTGCTGCAGCACATGTCATGCAGCCTCAGTCCTGTACTTCAGGTGTCTGGGGACTGGCAGCAAGTGATACAGCACCCGGACGTTGATGCTGTCGTCATTGGCACATGGCCTTACTTGCACCACACCCTCGTTCTGGCAGCGCTCAAGGCCAACAAGCACGTCCTCACAGAGGCGCGGATGGTGAGGGTTGCTGATGCTGTGTCCCTGGCAACAATGAGTTGGCCTCACACCTGCTGTTGTGCTGGCGATGAACCTGCAGGAGGCCAAAATGAAACTTAATTGGCCTCACAACTGCTGTTGTGCAGGCGATGAACCTGCAAGAGGCCAAGGAGATGTTGGCAGAATCCCGAAGGCACCCAGATCTCATCACACAGGTGGTGCCAAGCCCCATCACGCTGCCATATGACGGCAGCATCCAGGACATCATAAGCAGTGGGCAGCTTGGGGAGATTCTTCACGTCGAGGTAGGTTGTGGGGTCCAAAGTTCTGGCGAACCCCAGCCAGCGTCAGTCCAGGCGTTGCCTGCGGGTGCTGCAGGTTCGTGCAGTCACCGGCAAATTTGCTCAGAAGGCTGGCAGTGAGATGACATGGCGACAAGATGCAAGCCTGAGTGGGCTCAACATCATGACTATGGGTGGGTATAGACTGTTCTCTATAGACTGTTCTCCATAGACTGTTCTCCAGGCTGGCATTGATCTGTGGCTGCTGAGATTCTTGTCTTAATATGCAGGGATCTACTATGAGGTCTTGCAGCGGTGAGCTGTATCAAAGGATGGTGCTCTTGGGTAAGGCTGCTGGGGTGACTGAGACCCCATGCACTGCAGGTGGCTTGGCGACGCAGTCCGGGTGCAGGCCTCTGGTCGGATACACACCAAGCACCTCCAGAAGTCCAGCAAGCCGGCCTTCAGCACTGTGCCGGACCACTTGGACATCCTGGCTGACCTCAGCTCGGGCGCACAGGCCCACATGGTGTTCAGCAGCGTCATGGGTGAGGGTATGCAGGCATGGCCTGTCAGGGAACTTTCTCGCCCCAAGAGATCACAGGGCGCTGAGCAGGTGCTGTAGATTTGGTGTGCAGCGCGCGGGGCTGAGACGCTCTGGACCCCAACATGCACGTCCTCACATGCAAGTCCAGCAGGGCTGCCATTGGCATGTGCTTCAGCTCTGAACTGTGGCTGCCAAGCGCATGGCAGCACACAGTACAATTCCATGTGCTTTGCAGGTGCTGCTCCCAAGCCCTTGAACAGCTTCATCATCTATGGCCGGGAGGGCACGCTGATACTGAACCTTGACGAAGGCACGCTGCACCTGGGTCTGAGAGACAAAGGTGAGCTCTTCATGTGCTGGCCTACTTGAAATGTGCACTGAGAATCTCTGGACAGTAAAGTCAATGTTTCTTGCAGATGGGCTGAGCACTGTCGACATCCCTGATCACAAGCGAGGCAGCTGGAATGTTGAACGAGACTTTGTCGACGGCATTCGCACAGGGAAGCAGCCGGCCCTTACTGATTTCGAGACAGGTGCACGCTACATGCAGTTCACAGAAGCTGTCTCAACAGCATTGCAGACAGGACAAGCAGTCTCCATTTCCAACAGTGCTTGACACCTGCAGTACTGTACATTCATGCGCCACTCAGGGCATGGCCATTGTCTCTGGCTGTGATCTGTTGGCACTGCAATGGGACCTCGAAGAAGCAATGAGTAAGTAGGCTGTCTGAGGTTTTGAGTTAACCCCTCAATAATAAAGAGAGACAGCACCAGACTTGACTTTGGGGCTTGATTGTCAGGCTGCATGTGCAACGCCGGGCTCAAGCCAAGCACTCAGTCAAACATTTGGGGCAGCAGACAGGAAGATGTCAGTGCCAGGTGGGCACGTACTTGACTTGGGCATCCACTGCCTCTCATTGGGTGGCAGCATCCTGGGCTGCAGCCTGCTCCTGCTTAGCTGACAGGTGTAGCCTTTGGAAATACACAAGCCACCTGTTGCGGCCAGAGCTGTGGGCGCCACAATGCCATGCACATCTGCGCAGCTTGCTTGGCTGCCCAGCTTGTGACCTGCTGCAGCAGTGCCGGACAGGCTCCAGCCTATCGCAGGTGCAGGTGGCTTCACCTGCTGCAAGCTCCAGTGCACTGGCATAAGGCTGAAATACTAACGCCACATGCCCTAGCCCACTGAGCAGGAAGCTCAATCCCAGGCATTGAGGCTGCTGCTCTCCAAAGCGTTGACCTGTAGGGGCCCAAGCTCAACCTCTGCAACATGGTGCACAAGGCCTGCATGGCAACCAGAGCTGCCTGGAGCCTGCATGCCATGTTTGTTGTCGGCATGTGCCAGACTTGCCATGCAACTGATGTCACGCAGCAGCTGAAGGTGATGGAGCTCTAGAGTCACACTGGCAGAGGGTGTGTATGCATGCCATGCTCTGCCCTTTTGCTTGCACCTCTGATGGACTTTCTATGGGGCAGCAGCCTGCATCGAACAAACAGCCAGGGCCAGCAGCAACCGCACCTGACGCCATCAGACATGTGGAGGTTTGTGATGGCATCTTGACTGTCCATTACGTTTTGGTGTGATCCTCCATCTGATGGTGTGAGCATACCCGCTGTCTGAAGCTGACCGTGATGCAAGGCTTAGGTTGATGTGCTGTTGGCTGCAACAATTACTAAGCAGTCTTTCTTTCCATATTCAGGGTCCTCCTCTGTCTTGAACATCACAGCGACATCCGCTGCTGACCAGGTTCCAGCCACAATACGGTACCTGACGTGTTGTGAGAGGCCATTCAAGTAGTCTGAAGGTAGATGCCGAGGATCCTCTCCCCCCACCAGATTCGCATTTGTGCGACCTTTGCTTGATTTGCTTGTCAGATGGCTGGAGAGGCTTGATGTCTGGGCTGAGCATGCAAAGCAGCACCACAGCATCAGGGCGCCAGAGATTCCTCTTCAATGACTTGACCTGGCATCGCAGCCGCTCTGGACCTTCTCAGCAATCCTGGCTGCAGCATGTCCTCAGGGTCCCCTTTTACAGGCGCAAGCTGTGTGTGGGCCATACATGCATTGTGCCACAGTCACAGATCTGACCCTGCAGTTTGACCTTGCCATCAGTTCGCTGTGCTGTGGAGCAAGCAGTCCTGTATCATCTGCAGGGCATCAACACTCCACTGGTCATGTGGAAGGCAGGCCTCTGCCTCCTGGCAGCAGCCACCCTGGCTGCTGCCCAGAGCCGCGACCTGTTGATGCGTGACCTTCAAGCCGTCAGCGTAGTAGAGAATGTGAACCTGCTGTACCCCCCTCAGTATGGCCCAGGAACCCTGGACTTGCCTGCCACCTACCCAGGGGCCCAGCGGACTGTGAGCGGGCTCCTGCCAGACCAGGTGAGGATGTCAAACAAAGTTTGTTGCATGACGGCAGCTTGGGTGCATGGCTGCACAGGGTGCAATGCTCTATGTCTGCCAATGACTGCATAGCTTCAGAGCGATGGCCGATGGCCAGCTGTGTCCCAGATGCCCTTTTTTCCAACTGCCATTTGTGATCATGTCAACCAGAGCACGGTTGCTGCTTTTCCATGGCCCTGGGTAGAGGTGTGAGGCTGCCAGGCCTGCTGGCTGCTGTCAACCCATGCAGGCAACATCAAAGCATTTTCACGTTCTGGAGGTGACTTGCCAGTCAGCTCAGGCAGAGCTTTTTGCTGCACTGCAAGTAAAGCGAGGGACGGCCTGGCATGTGCTGCCCTGCATGCTGCTCAGATCGCCCTGTTGCCCCTGCTCATAACCCCTTAAGCGGTTTCACAGGGCCTCTGCTCAGCCATATGCAAGCCCCTTAAAGCCCTGCCCAATTCTGCCTTGCAGGTGCACTTGACATACCTGAACGGCACAGCCGTCGTCATCTCATGGGCAACTGGTGCCGGTGCCATCGGCAACGCCACCACCCCCACCACACCCCTGGCTGGCTGGCAGCAGGTCAACGGGCCCATTGCCAGCATTGTGCAGATTGGCACTAAACCTGGCGTGTACACCAACAACGCCACTGGGTACACCACCAACTGTGAGCGTACAGGCCTCCTCTCTTTTGCCTTTGCAGCCAACAATGGATGAGGCACTTTGCTATTCACAGCTGACCTAGCAGCACAGGAGGAGTCCATATGGCAAGCTCATGCCTGCTCCTCATGCTGCCTTGCCCGTGAGGCCAAATTTGACCGCTGATGGGCTCATGCAGGTCTATGCCCAGCATGCAGTGTCTCCCTCCTTGACCTCGAAACCCTACTTGCCTGCAGACACCCAGACCTACACCGGCTTCCTGCTGCCTAACGGCACAGTCAATGCCTCCCAGCCAAACTACAATTACACCAGCCCCCTCTTCAATCACGTCACTGTCGCTGGCCTCGTGCCCGGCACCACGGTGAGTCTTGTGAATGTAGCACCTCCAGCCGCATACCAGGGACCGGCCTGTCTTGTTCTGCGTGCCCCTATATGCCCAAGCAGGTCAGGGAAACAGTCCTGTAACACAGGGCAAGATTCAGCCCTTGATCTCAAGACAGCATTCTCTGGTTTGGCATGACCCTGCATGCCTCTGGGCAGCTCAGAAGAGCAATGCAACAACTGAAGCCGTCCTGACGCTGCCCAACTTTGCCTGCAGTACTACTACAGCGTGGGCAACCCCACCCAGGGTTTCAGCACTCCCTACAACTTCACTGCCCCCCCTGCCACTGGTGAGCCACTGGGCAGCAGCCCTGTGCAGTGGTCTCACTCTCCTGCTTTCTTGTGAGAGCAAAGCTGATGTCTGGCAGCATACTTGCGCTCTAGCAGTCTCTTAGAGCCTCAAGCTTAAGAGAGTCTTCAAGCCCTGCATGTCTTGACAACCTGCCTGCAGGTCAGCGACCTCTCTTGAGCCGTGTAGTTCTGGCCTTCAAGTGGCCAGCAATTGCGTAGACTGTGGCCATCGGGTGCCTCACACAACTTTCGCCTCCCCTGTGCAGGCAGCTACCCCCTGAGGTTTGGCGTCGTGGCTGACATCGGCTTCACCATCAACTCCACCATCACCCTGCAGAACCTGTTCGATGATGAGCCAGAAGTCTTCACCCTGGGTGAGTGTGGCCTCTCCCACTGTGCAGCGCAAACACTGCATCGCTGACTGAGGTGGACAGCACCATGCAGACCTGTGCACAGCTCTTTCATGGTGGAGACAATCTGAGCTGGTGTCCTTCTGGCTGCAGTGGGTGACTGGATCTATGCCGATGACCACAACACCATTGGTGGGCTGCAATTGCATGCTGACGTGCTGCTTGGCATTGCAGTTCCTACCGCTGGCTGTTCAAGCCCTGCATGTTGACTGCTGGCAGCCTACCCACCATGTCCAAAGCCAGATGTGCCACCCAGTGCCAGAATACTGCTCACCTGCCTGCAGACACCAGCTGCTACTACTCCAATGGCACAGCCATCATCGTGAGTAGCTTGGTCCTCCTGTGCCATTTGTTTCTTTTGCATCTTCTGACTGCAGTCAATCACCAGCCTGCACCCCATGCTAAATCACAGCAGCACACTGAATTGATACGGTGTTGTGTGCTGCAGTCCGGCCTCTGTGGCAGCCCCTACGGCACCTACCAGCCTCGTTGGGACTGGTGAGCCTAGTTGCATGCCGGTGGCCATCAACCGCAGCTGCATCATCAGTGTGGCTAAAGCCAGCTTGAGGGGCAGTGCATCTTTGAATTTGCAACCTGATCAACAGGTGCCGACCTCTGCTGCTGACTTGCTGCCCCTTGCTGCAGGTTCCACAGGACATTCTCCTACCTCTTCTCTAGCGTGCCCGTGATTCCCAACAGCGGAAAGTAAGCCTGCCTCTGTTGTGAGTGTGCTTTGCTGTGGATCATGTCTTGTCTGCCTCGCAAATGTGCTGGACAGTATTGTGCTGCCAGGTCTGTGCTTCCGCTGCAAGGTGTAATGCCTCCAGAAGGTGTCTGCCACCACTGGCTGGATCCACAACGCTCATCCCAGAAATATTTTGTTGGGCAAAACTGCTGAACACGCCTGTTGCTTGCAGCCATGAGCTTGAGCCCCAGTACAGTGGCCAGTCAGTTGGCAATGCCCTTCTCAACAACCAGAGCGTGCCCAACAGCCAATTCCAAAGGTGAGTGCAGCTCAATGGTGTCTTTTGGCTGGTGCTTGTGGCTGCTGTTCAAGGAAGACAGCATCAGGTCCACGACAGCTCGAGGGGCCGGCACGACCCCCTACACTGCGGTGCAGCCTGTGCCACTTGCAGGTCTGTTTCCAAATGCTCGCAGGCTGTGCGTTGTGTGGCATACACGCTACCCCTCTCCAGTTGCCACCTGTGTCGAGCAGTCCCTCTGCTTGCCACATGGCATCTCCTGCTTCTCTGAAATGTTGGCCCGCCTGCGCTGCAGATGCCTGAGTCGTTCATGAAATGCTGGGCAACCCTCTTTGGTGTCCACCTGTATCATGCAGTCTTTCTGAGTGCTCCTCTGCTCCCACATCCCTTGAGCAGCTATCTCCCTGGTGCTGCAGTTACCTCAACCGGTACCCCCTGGGGCTGCTGACCACGCAGGCCAACAGCGTCTCTGCCAGCAACCTGTACTACAGCGTCAATGTGGGTCCGGTGCACATGGTGGTGCTGAGGTGAGCTGCACACATGCTGCCTGCAACGCCAGCTCAACATTGCTGGGGAGTTGCCTGCATTGCTATCCTGGCGCCCTGCATGTGCAGACGACTGAAAGGTACAAGTGAGTTTGCTGGGCCTGCCCCACGCTAACAAATGGGCGTTGTTACATATCAAATCTTCTAGGCCTGTGTGACTGATTTCCTCACCTGCCTGCCTCAGCAACTTCAAGCGAGGCACCGCTGAGCTCATGCCCACCTGAATGTATCACAGCCTAGTGCATCCTTGCGCTGTCTGCCTGCAGCAACTATGTTGCCTTCGCAAAGGGCAGCGCCCAGTACAACTGGCTGGTCCAAGATCTGCAGACTTACAACCGCACTGAAACCCCCTGGCTGGTGGCCCAGTGGCATGCCCCTTGGTACTCCACCTACACCTCCCACTACAAGGTGAGAGGCATTTCACTTGGTGGCTGCTCGTGTGTGGCAGCTGCGCAGCTGCCTTGTGGTGCGTCTTGCAGCATCCAGTAACTCACCTGTACCTCTCACTGCAAGGGTGGTGGCTGACTGTGTATTGCCTTTCTATTTCATAGGGACACATCTATGCATACTGGGAGGGCGTTCCTGGCTTGCCCCCTTTTGCATTGTGCAGATGCTCAGGCAGACCTTCGTGCCTTCAGGCTCCTCATGGTGCCTCATGGTGCCATCGTGGGCACCCAGGGCAGGATCAAACTAGCAACCTCCACGCCTACAGGCTGCTTTTGGTCTTGCTTCCCTGCGTAATTAAGCACCTAACTGGTGTGCCCCCAATATGTAGGAGAACGAGTGCATGAGGGAGGCCATGGAGCCCGTCTTCTACGCCGCCGGTGTTGACATTGCCCTGCTGGGCCACCTGCATGCCTATGAGGTGGGTCTTGCTGCTTGACCATGCCATGTGTTCTGGCCTCATGGAGTGCAAAGACTCCAGCTCAAGGACTGCTGGGGCGGTATCAGGGAAGCTGGTGTGTAAGCTAGGTTGGCTGCTTGGTGTGCATGTCAGCTCATTGTTGTATTACCCAAGCTGGTCTGTGGAGCTCTTACAGCCAATGGCAACTCATGCCATGGTCGCTGGCTCAATTGCTGTCCTGCCTGGTGTTCTACACCACAGTCAACGTCCCATCATGGCTTTCAATGACATTGTTCATGCTCTGCTGCAGAGGACAAACCCTGTGTACAACTACAATGTCAACCAGTGCGGCACAGTCCACATCACTGTGAGTATTGGGACTGCCTGGCATCAACCTGAGCATGACAGATGCAATTCTCTTTGCCCAGTCTGCCTGAGCAGCCTGCATATGCAGCAGGGACAGCAGGCAGTAAACTTCAATTGCTCCTGCTGTAGATGGGTGACGGTGGCAACATCGAGGGCCTTTACCAGACATACGTTGACCAGCCAGGCTCCTGCCCCTACAACGCCTCCACTGCCAAGGGCAGTGTGGCCACCTATCAGGTGCTTTTGCACCTTCATCTTTGTTCTGGCTTGAGCACTGCATTGGCACACAGTGCCTTCTCTGTCTGGGCATGTTTGTCTGCCATGCCCACAGTAAATTGAGCCTGGCAGTGCACAGCCTGTCCAGGCCCGGCAGGTCTCCTGCAGCCATTCATGGCATATTTTGAAAGACGCAAGACTCAACATCTGCCCTGCTGCTGCACCCCGCACTGACCCTCCTTCCCTGGGCTCTGCAGCCCGGCGGCTACTGCCCCAGCTTCACCTACAACGCCTCAGACCCTGCCACCAACGGCGGCTTCTGCCCCACCAGCCAGCCTGCCTGGAGCGCCTTCAGGCAGCCGGCCTTTGGTCACGGCATCCTGACCTTTGAGAACTCCACCCACGCTCTGTGGCAGTGGAACAGGTGGGCCTGCCGCCTGATCTGGGCGACCTGATTTCCTGGGGCATCTTGCTTATAGTTGTTGCCCAAGCTGAGGAGGTGGTTGTCTGTGCAAAGACTCCTGTCTGCCAGCCAGCCCAAGCCTGTTTCTGTGGAGCTTCAAGCCAGCCCAGGGCGTCTGCAGCTCAGCCCATACCGCAGGGGCCATATCTGAGGCACCATCTCCATGTTTGTGCAGGAACGTGGACGCCTTGCCCGTTGAGCTCGACAGCGTCTACATCATCAGGGTGAGCTGTGGTTTTGTGCTGGGCGATCCGCTGGGCGCCTGACTGACTGCCTGTCCTGGCTTTCGGTACTGATGCATGCCCTGACCCAGAGCTGTGTGCCCTACTGCTGGATATCGCCAGGCTGCTTGCCTCATATTGTATGCTGCATGCAGACTGCAGCCTTTCTGGTGCTCCTCTCAAATGCCAGCCCCAAGCGGCTTGCTGTTGTGCTGGTCTCCATGTTGCATCTGTTTCATTTGAGAGGACGCGAGGTGCTCAGCCACTGACTGTGCCCGCCCTCTGTTGCCGTGCAGGACCAGTCGTGTGCCAACAAGAACAATGGAGCACTGAATGCTGCCATCAAGAGTGTTGCAGCCGCCCCTGCCCCTGCACCATCCTCTGCAGCATCCCTCGCTGCAGCTGGCTGATTACTTTTTGGTCATCTGCACCTCAGCTGCTCGTGACACATCATCGAAGCTATCTAGTACAGAGTCTTATGCAACCTGGCACAGTATTGCCGCAACAGCATCAGGCCTCTTCAGAAGCCTTGCTGCATGCCAAATCAAGGCACTTTTGAAGACCATCTTTTGATGTTTAATGAAGGGCAACCTTACAGCTGACCATTTGTTTGACATCAGTTGCTTTGCGCAATGCACTTGCCCACTAACCACCACTCCACCTGCTCATTCATGAGCGGGCTGTCACGGTCCACTACCAGCAAATTTAACAAATGCTGTTTTTGAGGGGTCTCGAGTTCATAATGTATCACAGAGAAAGCGTTCGTCTCTGCTTGGGCAGGCTTATGTGATTTTATCATTTTCATGTCAGCTAGGGTCTGGAGAATACAAAAAGCGATAGCAGGGGTACGGAAGCCAGTGCTGATCTCTGGCCCATTCCGACAGGCAGGTTACAGCTAGCCCAAGACTGTTGCAGAGCCCCTGCAGATCTTGCTTGCCACTGAGTCACCATGCAGTGAGTGCCCACACCCTGCTGATGACTCCGAAGCCCAGCATCCCAGCAACTGACGCACATCAGCTGCCATGGAGCTGCAGCATGCATGTTGGCAGCAAGCCTGCCACAGCGATGAGCACATTTTTCACATGCATTACAAGGCATGCCTTGTCTGAGTGCCTTGCCAGCCTCCTGAGACTTCAGCAATGAAGATCCTGCATGCTTCAGGCATGGAAGACAACACAGCCGCTGTCATGCCTCCCGAGCCTCACAACACGCCTGCCTGGTGCAGGACTATGCGCACTCAGCATGCTGCGATGCGCCATGGGCAGCTGCGCTCGGCATTCCCTGCACAGCAGCGTCTGAAGGCTTGCTGCTCTGCGGGCAAGCAGGGTCGGTGTGGGTCCCTAATCAGGGCCGCAGCCACTGTTGAGGCTGAGCAGATCAAGAAGTATGTAAAGGGCATCAAACCCAAGGTAACCTGCAATACAAGGCCGGGTGCATGGGCGTGGCTGTTCCTTGAGAGCTCTGAGCATGCTGTCTTCAAAACAGTCAGATGGCCCCTCTCTGCGGCCCGTCAAACAATTGAAACTCACCCATGCTTCCTGGACTCCCAGGTCGACACCTTTTGCCTCACACATCGAATGTTCCCTCCCTTGCATGGCCGATGCCGAGCAGACGCTGGCCAAATGCCTCACGCTGTGTCTGTGCAGCTCAGGAGGCTCTGCCACTCTCAATGCAGCCCTGAGCTCTGCCAGTAGGAGTGCACCGGCTGTCACCGCGTGTAGCTTGCATCCACTGCCAGTCAACTCAGGCTTGTCTGGCCTTGTCCCTGCTCTCGGCCAGCGACAAAGCTTTGTGTGGTGATGTGGATGCAAGGCAGCTGAGCCTGGTCTTGATGCCGCTGCAGCTGCTGATCGATGGCAAGTTTGTGGACGCCCGTAGCGGAAAGGTTTTTGGCACGGAGGTGGGCAGCATGTTCCTGGCGGTTTGGCTGCTGACTCTGGTGTGAGCTGCAAGGTCTCGCTTTTACTGGTCAGACAAACGTGTGTTCAGCAGGCGGTTCAACGACCCCTGGGGGTTGACTGGCGCCCTCTTCTAAATATCCCCTTCCGCATGTCAACGCCCGGAGGCCAGCATGGCCAAGAGGGCCTGTCCCTGTGAAAGCCTCTCCTGGTTCCATGCCCATACATGGGCTCATTGCGCACAGCCAAGATGCACATGCAATCAAGCAATGAGCAACCCAGGTTGTGCTCAAGTCAACGTTCTTTGCCTCCCAGGATCCCCGCACGGGTGAGATGATCATGGACGTGGCCGAGGCTGGGGCTGAGGATGTGGATCTGGCAGTGAAGGCAGCCCGCAAGGTAAGCTCAGCTGTAGGGCACTCTATCTCCTGCTGAGGTGGATGTTGGACAACATCTATCTTCTCAGAGAATGCTGGCAGGTGTGCGGGTTTGAGCTGTGCTGCCCTGTTATAGCTGCCGAGGTATTTTGTGTTGTAAACCATGAATGCTAGGCAGACGAGAGCACTCACAACAGGGTTGGGCTGTGGCTCGGCCGTTTGCAGCAGCCTGCAAGGCAGGCTAACCCTTCTGCGGCCAAGGCAAATCGCTGTACAACATGCGCTGGACCAGCAATGTGGACAGGACATTGCAGCAGATGCGGTGTCATATGTTGCTGTGCCTGCTGTAAGCCCTACTCAGCTGAGACTTTATGGCCCGGCAGGCACTTGCGCACAAAACCCCAGTCGCTTCACCTCAGTGCTGCCTCACCCTGCAGGCATTTGACCGAGGGCCCACCCTGCATGCCCTGGCCTGCATCAGGCTCCCCTGCATGGGTCTGCCTGCACGCCTGATTGGCTGCAAGCAGCCTGTTGACAGCACAAGCCTTGAGTGCCAGCAACAGAAGCAGGCTGTAGCCCAGCAACCTCATCTTCCGGCCCAGCAGGTCTGCCACTCAGCTGATTGGTTCTCCTTCTCTGATGACTTTACGTTGCTGCCCCGTCCCTGCAGGCCTTCGACAAGGGCCCCTGGCCGCGTATGACTGGCCGCGAGCGTGGCAACATCATGCGCAAGTTTGCAGCCCTGATCGAGGAGAACATTGATGAGCTGGCCGTGCTGGAGTCTCTGGACAACGGCAAGCCATTCAAGTACTCCAGGTGGGCTCATGAAGACTGTGAAGACTGCTCTTTGGTCAATAGTGCCCCTGCAAAAGCGTTGCCACAGCACACCGGGCACCTCTTGGAAGCCTGCTCAGTGCGGTAGTCAGCTGCACTCATTGGGTAAGAGGCGTATACTAGGCATGCATGTGAGCAGAGCCTCTGGATGCAAAGCAGCAGTCAAGCAGTTGCATATCGCAACACTTCCCGGGCCTCAAAAGTTAGCGGCGCACTCAGGTGGTCCTGCTGCTGCGACTGAGGTGCCTGCCAGAGCACTGTCACAGTACTTTAAGCTCCTCGCCGTGAACGTCAGGCTTGCTGCATGAGTCAGGCTTACTGCATCTGCCTGCACAAACGACACCCTGTCCAAATGTATGGAGTATGGTTCTTACTTTTCCCTGCCTTCCAGACTGCCGTTTGCTGCTCTGCCACCCGCCTGCAGGAAGCAACTACTGCCAATCGTGTGCAGGAATACCGACCTGCCTCAGTGTGTGGAGCACATCCACTACTACGCGGGGTGGGCCGACAAAATCCATGGCAAGGTCATCCCCGTCAATGGCGAGATGATGGCCTACACCTACAAGGAGCCCATTGGCGTGGTTGGTCAGATTATCCCGTGGTGGGTGTCGGTGCTTAGCAGGCTGCTGAGGGGTTATGGATGTCTTGCTGGGGTTGCTGCTATCTGTTGCAGGCGCAGGATGGTCGACCGGAGGTGTGTGAAGGCCAGTCAGACTGTCTGCCTACAGGCACTTGCAAGGTTTTTTGTTGATGTGGTCTGGTGTTGGCATGAGCATCGGGCCAAGTCTGCCATGTGGCTGCTGGGGCTTTGGGTGTCTGGAGCCATCTGCTCAGGAATATGACAGCAGGGTTGTCTGACTCCTGCCCGCTGTGGCTTGTCGCCTGCACGTCTCATCAGCCTCCTGCCTGGTGTTTTGTCTCCACCTACAAGGACCCCAGGTCATTCCGTGGTGAGAGTGCTGGTCCCAACGGCTGCCTTTCTGGGGCAGAGGCTTGCTGGTGGGCTTGTGAGCAGATGACAGGCTGGTAAATAGCTGTCCCAAAAATAGCAATTCATAAATGTTCCAGAGCCATCCCAGATCAGCATGTGGCGAATCTCACTGCTTGGCTCCGTGATGACAGATTCTGGGAGGTTGCCCGCGGCCTTCGAGTACGATCTGGGCTGCGCTGTTGCCAGGTTGCTTGCTGATGGCCCTGATTGTGCCTGGAGCGGGGCCTGTCATTATCTGAATAGTTGTCTACCGCTTACCATTTGGAGATGCCCTAAGCCCTCCTGACGCGGTGTCGCCTTATTGTGATGCAGGAACTTCCCACTCCTCATGGCTTGCTGGTGAGCCCTGATGCTTTGCTGCAGCACTGGGCTGCCGCCAACATGTTCTCTGCCTATATTCATGTGTAGCACAGAGAAATGGAAGGGACTGACAGCCGTAAGCCAGCACACTGCCCTGTGCATAGCATATGCCAATGTGAAGCAGTCGCCCAACAGATGTCAGCTGCTGTGACACATCGCTCCCGTTGCAGGAAGCTGGGCCCTGCACTGGCCACTGGCTGCACAGTCGTGATGAAGGTGAGGAGTGTCATACGCCAGCCAGCATGAGAACCTAGAACCCACCAAGAAGGGATGAGCTTCTCAGGCTGTGCCGCCTGCTGCCACTTGTGCTGTCCAGACCAGCAAGTCTGGTGCCTGTTTGTTGCATGTGCGAGACCTGTGGCACAGAGCTTGCCTGCTCCCAGGGGGATGTTCCTTTTCTTCCGCGCGCTGTGTTTGTACAGCAAGCTTCACTGCCTTCAATGCTCAGGTCTGTACTGGCCGGCTGCTGGTGTGTAGGTGGCAGAGCAGACGCCCCTGTCGGCGCTGAGGCTTGGAGAGCTGGCTTTGGAGGCAGGCGTCCCCCCCGGCGTCATCAATGTGCTGCCTGGCGACGGCCCCGGGGCAGGCGCGGCTGTGGCCAAGCACCAGGGCATCGACAAGGTGCATCACACAGCTGCCTCCACTCGATTGCTGAATTTGGCACTTGACGTTCAGCCTCAGGGGCAGCAAACGCCACCTGCATGGAGGGTGGACCAGGCAAGCAAGGGATTTGTGCCAGGGAGCAGGCCAGGGAGCCTCCTCTTGGCGTGGTGCGCAGCTGTGGCCAGGCATGCTGACATCAAGTCACTTGCCACAGCTCTGGCTGCCAGACTCTGCAACACCTTGCACGTTGTTGACAGCCTCAGGCGCGGCAGATGCCGCCTGCTCAAAGGATATACACAGCAGGCAAGAGAGGCTGGCATGAGCGTGCCACAGTGTTGACTGGCAGCCTCCTGTTGCCAGCAGAGGCATAGTGGCGCGGTTGAGGCCATCCTTATGGCCCCTGAAGTCAAGATGGTGTTCTCCTCGCCAGGTGTTTCATGCACTCCAAAACTCATCCCATAACTCAGCTGCTCAATTTGTGGCTCAGTCAACAACAATGCCACCTCCTCTTCCATGCGCTGCAGTGCGCTTTTACGGGCAGCACAGAGGTTGGCAAGCTCATCATGAAGCAGGCAGCTGACTACATCAAGCCTGTCACTCTGGAGCTGGGCGGCAAGTCCCCCTGCATCATCTGCCCCGATGCGGACCTAGACCAGGCAGTGGAGGGCGCCCACTTTGCGTTGTTCTTCAACATGGTCAGCCACTGCTCTGCACTGCTTGGTGGTAACCCTGCTTGTTGGAGCCGCACAGCTGGCTCCCTCACCTTTGTCCAGAAGAGGTTCAAATGTCCGGCTTCACATGAGCCTCTCCCTGCAGGGGCCAGTGCTACACTGCAGGCTGACCCCCACCCCTTTGCTCAGCAAGCACCCCAGCATTTGCCCCAGAGCACCCCCATTGTGTGCAGCGGACCTTCGCGCCTTCCCCTCTCATGTGCCTGCAGAGCCAGTGCTGCATGGTCAGTTCCCATGCCTTTGTGCAAGGGCTATTTGCTCCCTGCCTGACCTGCCTCTGTGCTGCACTGCAATCCCCTGAACCTCTGTGCCGCTAAGCAGACCGCGTCAGTAAGGGTCCTGCCCTTCCTGGTCTGCAGGGTCAGTGCTGTACAGCTGGCTCCCGCACTTTTGTCCACGAAGACATCTACGACGAGTTTGTCAAGCGGGCAAAGGCGCGTGCAGAAAACCACAAAGTTGGGGACCCCTTCCAGGACGACACCGAGCAGGGCCCGCAGGTGGGCTGCTCTGCTTGACTTGTTCACGCGAGCACGACTTGTGCAGGCTTGTCTTGAGGGGCTTGCATCAGGCAGCCATCCATTCAAGCCAGAGCGACAGCGTGTGGAAGAGGTGCTGATCGTGCACCTGCAAAGCACTGCTGGCTACACCTCTGTGAGCAGCAGATCAAACCTCTGGCCAGTGGCCTCAATGATCGCTTCCTGATACAGCCTTCCTTCCTTCCCTCAGGTGTCTCAGGAGCAATTTGAGAAGATCCTGGACTATATCAAGCAAGGGGAGGAGCAGGGCGCCAAACTGGAGACTGGCGGCAAACGTGTGGGCGACAAAGGGTGAGCACCAGCGGCATCAGGGCAGGGCCTGCATGCGCAACAGGCATGCTCACAGCCAGAGCACAGCATGTTTGCAGCCTATGAACCCCAGGCTGTGGCTGCTTGGCAAAGGACACCTGATGCGTTCCCTGAGGCTGTGGGAGAGGCAGTCTGTGGCCCTCCCTGGCTGCAGACACATCATGCTTCTGCATGCTGTAGCTGCCATCCACCACTGCGATGCTGCCTGAGGCTGGCCTCACTGCGCCGCTTGGGCTTGCTCCTGCAGTGCTGCCTGAGGGGGTGGCAGTGTGCTGCTTTGAGGCTGCCCCTGCTGCGCTACCTGATGCCCTGCCGGTGCAGGTACTACCTGGAGCCCACTGTCTTCTCCAATGTGACAGATGACAACGTGAGTCCAACCTTGGTTTCTCTGCTCGCACAGCTTGCTTGCATGCTGATCTGCTGTCTGATGCCCATTGCGGGCCATATGCTGCGCTGAGATGCCAGAGCTCTGCCCACCCCTCCCCATTTGATCTGCTGCTGCTGCCTGCACCTACATGGTCAGCCAATGATGACATTCCTGACAGTGCCCTTCTGTTCTGCAGATCATTGCCCAGGACGAGATCTTTGGCCCCGTTCAGAGCATCCTGAAATGGAAGACCATTGAGGAGGTGAGTGCACACCTTGTGCCCTGTAATGATGATGGTGCTCTCAACATAGCAGCCCCAATCCTCACTCGTCACGCCGCACAATGCACGGGCAACAGATCATGTGTTGCCCCTATGATGTTGTTCCTGCATGCCTGACCCTTTTGAGGGGGCACCTTTCCCTGCCTGTTTCCCTGCACCAGATATACAAGCAGTGCTTGGGCAATTTTCTCTCTTCACGCTGTTGTTGGCCAATGTTTGACATGCTTGCGGATTTGCATTTCAGGTCATCGAGCGCGCCAATGACACAGAGTACGGCCTAGCGGCAGGCGTTTTCAGCAAAAACATCGACTGGATCAACTCCATCAGCAGGTGAGAGTCTGCATTAGACCGCCAATTGTGTTGCCACAAGGCGCGTCTGGACATGACTCAGTGACGGTCACAAGGAGCAGATCACAATTGCACAAGCATCTGCTGCGCAGGCTGCAGCAGTTGCAGCACACCAGGCATTGCACTTATTCGAAGACAGTGCTCCCCTCAGTTTAAGTCTGCTGCACCTGCCTCCCATTCCGTATGCATTGGGGCCTCAGAAGCCGTCGTCATGCTGTGCAGAGGCATCAAGTCCGGCACTGTGTGGGTCAACTGCTGGAATGTCTTTGATGCGGCTGTCCCCTTCGGCGGCTACAAGCTGTCTGGCATTGGCCGCGAGCACGGCGAGGAGGTCTTGGACCACTACACACAGGTGCGCTGAGCAATTAGGGTTTGTGTGTACCTGCAGCCCATTGCAGCGGTCCACACAAGTTGAGCCCCTGCATTTTGGCTCCTCCTCAGAACCCCCCATGCAAGTGCTTCTTGCCATTCTGTTCCCAAGCCAGCCTTACTGCCATGTCACTCATGAGTCAGGGCAGCACTCTGACTGCAAGTGTTCTGTGCTGCAGACCAAGAGCGTGTATGTGCCTCTGACTGAGCCCATCAGCTGGAGGGGCTAGGCCTTGATGCTGCAATCTGCCTGAATGAGATGCCTTCATAGGACCACCACAGATTACATATGTGTCAGGCTTCAAGTGCCATTTTGGCCGCTTTTGCTGCTGAACTTGATCATTTGAGTGATGAACTTGCTTCAAACTGAGAGCATAGCCATGTAATGAATTGGAATGAAAATGTTATCCAATTGCGTTGTGGATGCCTCCAGGATGCAGGATAGCATCGTGGAGACCAGCACTGATGCCCACATTGGCCTGCCGGGAACAAGGAACATTTGACTGCTGCACACTGCCAAAATTATGTCAAGAGCCGCCCAGCTGACCATGGTGCATGCCACAGCTCCAAAGGTGCCCTCCATTGTCTTTTTGGTGCCCCAGCAGATCCTGTGCCTGCCCCAGCGCTTGCCAATGGCTGAGGCTGCAGTGTCTGCCACGCCAAGCGCCATGATGCCAGCCAGTGCGGGCACAGGCACGCCACGCAGGCCCTTTCTGGTTTTGTTTGCTGCTGGACTCAAGGCGCTGAGCCAGACGGGGACAGCCATGCCGGTGAGCAAGGAGAAGTGGCTGACTAGCAGGAGGCCCGAGTCCCTCCCATCCGTGAACGAGATCATGAAGTGATGGATCTTCTCACCTGCAGACATGCAGGAGCGCCTCAGGCCAAGATCCAGTCCAAGCAACTCATCACAGACAGTGAGCATGCTGGCAAGCATTGCAAGGCCCTCTTGTGGGAGGCGTGGGGATGATGCTGTCTTCCGCAGCCAGGCTTCAGCATCATCCCTTTGCTGAAGGCCTTCACAGACCAGCCAGGCTGCGCATTTCCGCAGCTTTCCCCCAATCTTCTGGCCCAAAACAAATCATTGGATGGATCCCCCTCCCAGAGTCCTGCAGCACCAGCAGCGCCGGCACAGCAGCTAGTCTGACAAGCTCTCACTTACCAACACAGTAAGGCTGACCCACCTATGAACGGCACGTGCCCCAGGCGCACCACCTCCATGGCCACCAGCAGCGCCAGAGCAACAGCCAAGGAAAGCGCCAGTAGCTGTGGCTCCAGAATCAGGGCGGGGGCAAAGAGAGCCAGTGCGAGAAGGTGGTAGCCCTTTCTGACCAGGATGGTGGGCATTGCGTGGGCTGCGGAGATCCAGTGGATGAGGGGGAGGCTGGCTGCTAGGAGAACTGCCCAGTAGAGCAGCAGACTGAGGCGCAGGGGGGTGGCGGCTGCGAAGGAGAGGACCCACAAGGCAGGGCGGAGGGCGCTGGTGACGGCTGCCAAGAGGATGCCTGCACGGGACAGCAGTAAAGAGTGACCAGCTGAAAGGACAGAAGAAGGGAAATGAGGCCATGAGAGCGTTGGCTGCTGCTGCCAGCGGGGGACTGCAAAGAGGACAGCAAGGTGCTGGTCCAGTCTGCAGCAACAATGACGATGGGTGCTTTGAACAGAAGGGCGGCTAGAGAGCGCTTGTGCACACCAACCAGCAAGGTGACTGCAGCTAGGGTTAAGGTGACCAGGCTGATGCGCTGCATGGCGGAAGCTGCAACTGAGAGGCCCTGCAAAGCCAGACATATGGCAACGGTGGCTTCGCCCGCAGGCAACCTGTTGCTCTAAACATGCTCTCAGCAAGTGTCAGCACGGACAGCAAAGGCGAAAAGTCAATAGTCCTTTGCAGGGCGGTGGCTGTGTACAGGCTGCACATCAGCGCTCTAATTCAAGCAAAGGAGCTTTCTGCATGCCTCATGCGTCTGTGCACTACTCTGGGTGCCCCACCTACACATGCCACAGCTGCCACTCCCGCCCGCTGCCCTTGCTTCACCCGCCGCATGGTGTGCCGCAGCAGCGGAGTTGCTGCAAAGCCCACGACCAAGCTGACAAAGACCAGCACCTCCACAAAGGTCGCTATGCTGCTGCGGCCTGCAAAGGCCTGCAGGTGCAGGCATCATTTACGATCAGAAGAGATGAGCAGCCAGTCATGGTGGGCACACGTTGAAGAGGGGGGGATATGCAGGCGAGGTGCCCCCCCCCCCCCGCCCGGGGGTCAAAGGTCAACACCACAGGTCCCTGGCCCACGGCCCATGCCTTCAGACACAGCACAGGAGACCCCTGCCCAACATGCCTTCCTGGACCCATCAGGAGGGACAAAGGGGGCAAGCTCACCTTGCCCGTTCCCAGTGCCAGGGAGACAAGCAGTGGCAGTGCATCACATACAAGCAGGGATGCAGCGCCGGCCACAGCCAGAGCCTCACCTGCAGGCAATACAACAAGCAGCTCAGGTGAATCGGCCTGGCAAAAGTCAGGCACCATGATGGGCTTCTACGCACAGGTTGTGGCCGAGGTGACTGTGTTCCGCCAGCCCTCAGACTGTGGAGCAGAACACCAGGGGCAACGCTGCAGTCCATGCCAAGCTACGGAGCAGCTGGGCCTGCACTATTGCATGCATGTATCACTGACGCATCAACTTGGCATGCTCACCCACAGTGAAGCTGCGTGGGCAGCGAGCCAGCAGGCAGTGCAGCACCCCTGCAGCCAGCACCGCGCTGGCAGCAACCAGCAGACCAATGGTGCTGCTGCCTGGGCCGGCCAGCCACAGCGTGCGTGCCAGCAGGGCTGCAGCCAGCAGGGGCAGAGCCGTGCCTGCTGGGCCCTTGAGGGCCGCAGCACTGCTCCCAGGGGTGGCCCTGCCTGCCTGCAGCACTGGCTCGCTGCGTGCTGGCTGCATCGCCTGCTGGGCCCCGCCTGGGCTGCTGCTGCTGCCAGAGACAGTCCTCAGCCGCATCAGAGGCACTGTTTGCCTTGCAGCCTCCTGCCTGTGGCCAAGGTGCAGTGCTGTGCCTGGCTGGCGGCCCGGCTTGCCAGTGGAAGGCTGCTCAGCCTGGCAGTCCAGGACAGCGTTGCTGCTGGCTGACACGGGAATGCCAGCAGAACGCAGCTTGGGCTTGGTATTGCCCTGCTGCTCCGCAGGTGTCCATGATGCTCGCCTGAACAGTAGCAGCGTACACCTGGCCACCAGGCCTGCCATGGTGCGGTTTGTGCAGCAGCACTGAGTGCCATACCAAGGGCACTCAGTATGCATCTTCTCTTGAGGTGCGGCTTCATTGTACAGAGACAGTGTGTGCATATTGCAGTGCAGCAAGCCAGATCAGTGCCCAGCCCGCCACAGTGCAGCAAGGGGAGAGGACAGCACCTCAACTAATGCCTTGCAGCTCCTTTATCAGTGGATCCTGCTCAATCAAGCTGGCAGACCAGAGGCCAGCAAGTGGGACGCCACTGACTCACTTGCTGCCTGGGAGCTTGCCAGCTGCTGTTGGACCCTCCTCAGGTGATCCCACTAGGCTGCTGCGCAGGCTGAGCACCAGCAGACAAAGTGCTGACGCTGCCACTGTCGCCAGTAGGGCACTTCTGGGGTACCCTGCAGCCACAGCATCACAGATTGAGGATGAAAATTGCGGGCATCTGCTGCGATGCAGGATCTGTCCATGTTTACAAAGGGGCAGACAAGCACCTTGCAATGGCTGCTATGCAGCAAAGGTGCCACCGCACATCAGACACGCATCTGCAGCCCCGCCTGGCCGCCACCGCGCCTATTGCCGGTTCCCTCTGAATCCCAGCAAACAGCCGCCGCAGGCTCACCACTGTGCCCATCATCATGCAGCATCATCCCAGCAAACAGCCACGGGAGGGCCAGTCCTCCCAGGGCCACTCCCTCCGAGTCGGCTGTCTTGGTGACGTATCCTCGAGCTGAAGGCCAAAACATGATAGGGCGTCACGTCAAGTGCAGGTGACTTGCAGCTGAGCTGATGCATTGCAGCTGCACTGACCAGCCTTTGATTGTCCTGCTGGAGCACAAGAGAGGCTTCTGGGCCATGCCTGCCATGCACAAGACCCCTTGCCTGGGCAAGCATTGTGTGAGATGCTGCGCCAAAGCCCCAGGGCAGTTGACTACTACATTGGGCGGCATGAGCTCACTGGACACAGCTGGTGCTGGCAACAAGTGAGCTGACCTGCCCCATGGATGCCAAGGACTGCCTCCTGGAGCAGTGCCAGCAGCGTCAGCCACAGCAGCAGAGATGCCGCCTCCACAGATTCTGCAGACAGGACGCATCAGTTGTCTGATGCATGCAGCTCACACAGCCTGCTGGCGTGACGAGCTTAATATGGGACATCATCTGGCTCAGGAATCAGCACTTGATGGCCAGGTCCTAGAATATACAATCTGGGCTGAACTGACAAATTGCATCTGAAGAGACATGAGGGTCACCTGCATTGCCAAGAGCCCGCAGGGCAGCAATCAGGCGCCAGCTGGAGACAACCAGCACTCCTGCCTCCAATACTTTGCGCTGCATGCGCCTGTGGACAGTCCTCTACCGATCAATCATCAGAGCCACGATGTGATATGCTTGTGCTGATGGGGAAACTACAGTTCACTCCTCCTTCTAGGCAAAATTTAGGGTCCAGCATGTCGCTGGAGACAGCCAGCTGCCACTGTAGCTTGTTGGATCACCCCTAGATCTCGATTTCCACAAGGAATGGCAGACATATTTGATGATGATGACCCTTTCCTCGACAATGTCGACATTGACTCCCTTGTTGAGCAGGCCAAGAGTGTGAGTATCATTTGGGGATCGACAATGCTATTGTCATCCTGAATGCCACATTCACCTCTGACATTGTGCAGGGCCTGAACAGTAGAGCTCCAGTCTCCTCACAGCTCAGTCCTGACCAACCAAAGGATCAATCAAATCAGCCAGGCACCTCAGCCAGGCCTGGCGGCCTCAATTCCGTGAACGGACAGCAGCTGCACCAACATCAATCGCGGCCAGCATGGCAGCAGCAGCAGCAGCATGGACTGATGCTGCCGCAGGACCAACAGCAGAACAGGCTCGTACCGCAGCAGCTACGCCCCCAGGCAGGGCGCTGGCCAACTGCTTCAGGGGACAGGTAATGTGCTCCCCTCAAGTCAACTGGCCTTTCAGCATCAAGGGTCCACAATGACTTCACTGCACAGAGCCTTCCCATGCACAAGTTGTTTGGTAATGCTGCTCTCATGACACCTTCCATTGGGCAAGGGTCGTAGTGCCGACACAGAACCCTGCCATGCACAGCACTAGAGTGGTCTGCTATCTTAGATGGCCTTCTGCCTTCCCTCCTGGGCAAACATGTGCCCACTGTTCACAGCGAGAACTGTCACATGCCTCAATGTTGCCTGCTTATTCAGCAGGCTGCCCCCGCGGCCAGGATCTGGGCCCCCCAAGCAGCCTGCCATGTCCTGGCCAGGATCTCAGGCTGCGGCTGGAGTGCGGCCAGCACTGGACCATGGAGCAGCAGGAAACGGAGGGCCGAGCATGAGCCAGGAGGCGCGTGGTGGCGGCAGGCAGGCTGACCAGCCTGCATGGAGCAGAGGGCAACCTCAGCAGCAGCAGCAGGGAGGCTGGCAGGCAGGCCAGCCTACCTGGAGCCAACAGCCACAGCAGCAGCAGCAGCAGGGGGCAGGGCCAGAGCAGGATGTGCATGCCAGGCTGCAAGTGCTGCAGCAGGAGAGGGACCGCCTCAAGGCTGAGTGAGTGCAAACTGTGTGGTGCACTGAGGCTGCTGTTCCCCTGGTGCTACGCGAGCAGCTCAAAGCACTTGGATCCTGGCAGGGCTGCTGTGCTGAGAGGCCTCTGACAGCACAGCTTCAGCACAAAAACAAGTCTGTGTAGGGGATATGCCCTGCCAGATACCAGCCAGCAAGGACATGCAGGGTGAAAGCTCGTCTGGTGCCTGCTGCCTGCTCTTCTGTAGAGTTCCCTTGTGATGATCAACTGTCAGCTGGACAAAATGCCATCGGTAACCGTGAGTTAGATGCCCTCCTGCCAGCGCTGCAGAGCCTGCAGCCCGCAGGAATGTCTGCAAGGCGCCATGAGCGATGTTAGTGCGAACTGGCACAATGACTTGACAGGCTGAGCCGGATGCTTGCTGCCTGTGCTGCACAGCTGGCAGCCCCAAAGTTACCATGGCAGCGCTGCTGATGCATCAGGGCGAGTGTCTCGCAGCAGCGACGGTCACCACAAACACCCTGCATGGCAACGTTTCGCTTGCAGCAGGAGGAGGCCTTCATCAACATCATTGAAACAGGAACTGAGGCCAACACACTGCAAGTGCTGCAGGACAGGCAGCCTGCAGGGCACCATGGCGACGCTGCGCATGCAGCTGGATGGGGCCGCCAAGCAGCGAGACAATCTGCACCGCCAGCTACAGCAGTCTGTTGCCCCCCAAAATGGCCTGGCAGCATTCAGTGCACAGGAGAGTGCCAGGCAGCTGCAAGCTCTGCGGCAAGAGCTGGCGTTTAAGGAACAGGAGGTGAGGTGTCAAACCAGGCTTGCTGAAACAATCCGTCAATGGTATCCTGAAGAAGCTTGTACACTGGGCTCGATGCAGCAATGCTTGCAGAGGGAGCAGCATTTTCGACAGTTGGCGGTAGACAATCAAAATATTGCTCAAGCTGGATGAGCAAACGCAGACTTCAGCTGTGCAGGAATGCCCTGCTCGTGACGCCAGCCTGCATGGGGCTCAAAGCACACTGTGCGCTACAGGTGGAAGAGATGCAGCGCCGCGACTCAGAGCGCAGTGAGAGGCTCCAGGAGGTGCAGGCCTCCCTGGCCCAACGCAGGGCTGAGGTGGCCCACCTACAGGCTGCAAATGCGCAGCTGGTGGCAGACGGCCAGGGCAGGTGAGAATCACTTGGCGGCTGCCCAGTGCGCCAGGGCAACAAGGCCAGGCAGAGCTCCCGGGCCCACCTGTAGGGTGTCCGCATGCAGTGCTGGGTCCAACAGTGCAGGGGTCTGCATGCAGCTGCTGCGTCAGGGGTGCGTATACACGTGCTGGGCCCAGTCAGGTGGTCAGTCAGGGCACAGTGGACTGCAAGCCCTGCACTTTCCAGTCGCCGCTGAACATAGCTCGTTCCAGCATTGCTGGATCTCAAGCTCATAATTTCCTTTTCAGTGCATGGTGAGCAACTTCCTCTTGACATTCCCTATTTGCATTGCAGGCTCCCCCAAGCCCCTTCTGGTGAGGGCGCCAACATTCTCAGGGACTCAGAGAACATTGAGTCAGCGGCAGGCTCCAGCTTTGCACGTAAGGTGAGCCTTGTGCTGCCGTCCGTCTCTGACCTGGGCATGACCAGGGCTGAATGGTCTCTTCAGCACGTGTGGCATGTCCCAGCTGTGACAAGCCAAGGCGTGACCCAAGGCTGTTTCTCTGCTTTCTATCTGCTTTCTGTCTGGTGCAATGGATGCTAGGAGGGGCTTGACTGTTTGCTAGGCCTAGCATGGTACCGACATTTGCACCATGTGTGGACGGCACTGGCATCAGCTCATCAACACAGCGTGCTGCAGCTTGCAGGCACCAAACGGAGGCGGGATGTTGAGGCAGCGGGCTCCACGGCGGCGGCCTCGCAGGCCTCGCCGGCAGCAGCTGCGCCGGCTCCTCAGGCTCACACTGCTTCTGGTGAGTCAGCAGTGATTGCCTGAACCCAGCTCCAGAGCTTCATACCTGGCTATATTGCCCGGCCGCTGCAGGCGCACATTTAGCATTGCTCACGGCTCTTAGTGATGGCTGACCTCACTGTTTTTTAGCATCCCAATACCAGCGCAATGCATAGCTTGAGCATGTGTTCTGAACTGGTGCTTGCAGCAGGGGAAGTGCCTGTGCATCTGCAGGCATGCAGCGGAGCGTCCAGTCAGCTTCAGTCCAGGCTGGGCTCTCCACCCTCTCAGAGCCAGCAGTGCCAGCCTGGGAGCAGCCGCAGTGGTCTGGTCGGCAGGCCGTCTGCTCAGGCGGTCTCTCAAGCAGCAACAATGCAACACTGCGCCACCTGTGGGAGGTGTGCAGCGCCGATCTGGCGCTGTTGCTCCAAGCGGACCAACCAGGTATCAGCAGTGGACCATGGCAGAAGGTAAACATAGCTGTATCTGCCTATCGGCCCATGCAGAGACTGTGCTGGCACCATGCCATTCTGAAAAGCATCCATCATGTTTGCTTGAGGAAAGCATCAATTGGATGCTTGGCAGGTGCTGCTTGCCCGCTAGACTACTTTTGCCTAGGTAATCGTGGTAGACATCAGCTGCTTCACTCAACATCAAGGGCAGCCTGCCCAGAACAGCACTGACGCAGCACTGCACCCCACCTGTGCCTGCAGGCCCACTCTGTGCAGGCGTCGCTGCAGCTGATGGCTGCAGACATCGCGCACAGCAGCATGGGCCTCCTGCAAGGCCTGGTGCACTGGCTGCATGAGGCCCTTGCTCAAATCAGCACTGTGGGCAGGCAGCTCCAGAAGGCTCACCAGCAGCTGCAGCCGGTGATCAGCCAGACAGAGGCCGAGCGGCAGCTCACGGCTCATGGCAGCCTCAGCCGCTGCTGTGCAGGCGGTGCTGCGGCACTGAATGTGGCTGGGGCCCTCCTGCAGAGGCATGGGCAGTGCAGGCAGGCAGCGCTGGCCTCGTCTGGGGTTGGCAGAGCTGCCCAGGTGGGTGTCTAACATCGGCTGTGGGGGAGTTTAGCAGGCAAAGCCCATGCTGGCTTCCCAGTGCCTTGCATTCCTGGCTGCCGACGTTGACGTCAGTGCTGCACTCGCAGCGCAGACTGCTGATGCTGTACTATGTCCTTCTGCAGGCAAGTGCAGGCGGGCCCAGAGGGCACCAGCATGGTGGTTTCCGCTCTTCAAGGCTTCAACTGCAGTCTGCAGATGGCGCCTTGCCCCCAGCCGCCCCTGCCCAGAGCACAAGCCGGGCTGCACTGGGTCAGGGGCAGCCGGCCCTGGAGGTGCCGCGCTCGCCCTCAGGTGAGCTTGTGCACAGATATGCAAGCACTGTCTCGGCACTGACAGCTTGCATCAATCTGGGACCTGATGAGATCAATTCGTGCAGTCACCAGCCCAGAGCAAGTCTAAGCACTCGACTGTTGCATCATCAGCACCGCTGCAAGTGCGCTCCCCCGCACTCTAGGTCATGCTGCAGCAAGTGAGCCTGCTCGTGAGCTGCATCATGCTTGTGCCTCAACAGAAGCATGGCCTGCTGCAGATCACAGCTCGTCACCTGGCATCCTTGGACTCATGCTGGAGCTGCTGAGTGTAGCTCTTCAGCAGAGCAGCTGGCTGGAGGACAGCGTGCGTCGCTCCGGCAAGTTCGCAGACAGTGACAACCCGTCAGGCTCTAGCGGCAGCTTGCATGGCCCTACAGCCAGGGCAGCCAGCCTCAGCGCAGCAGCACGGCAAGGCCTGGCAGCATGTCAGGTATGCTCCTGAGCATGTCGGTGCCTGTGTGACTCACCAACACGGTGCCAGTGGAGTGTGCAGCAGCTAGCTTCTCGGGGTGGTGGTCCCGTGTTCCTTCCGTCATCCAGGCACCCTCCTTAGCTCAGCTTGCAACTGTCATGCCTGGCTGGCAAAGGCTGACCTGGCCCGCTGCCATGCCTGCAGGCTTTGGCAGGGGCTGCTGTGGCGGCCACTGCCATGTTTGTGGGGGCATGTGTGCCTGTGCCTGACCAGGGCCCCCTAGCAGCGGTTCCTTCCTCAGGTCTGCAGCGCATGCATCAGGCATGCATGCTGTTGGTGTCTGCCCTGCTGCCATGTTCCAGCTGCGCGCCAAAGCAAAGCATTGCCTTGCTTGCTCCGACCTGGAACAGACACAGCTGCCACAGGACTGGTTGCGGCCTCAGCCTTGTCCCTGGAGGGCATGCTGCCCACTGCAGGTGCCTTCCAGCAGCTGGCTGCCACCCCCTACCAGGAGCTGGGCTTCCTGTCCCTGCTGTTTCAGCTGGTACAGAGCAGTGCAGTCTGCAGCAGGCTGCTGGCAGACTGCAGCCCATCTGCAGCGTTGCTGCAGAGGGGTGCTGCAACCAGGTCAGGCGCAGGGCAGCAGGCGCAGCAGACGGGGGGCTCAGCAGCATCACTGGATGCTACAGTGCCGGCACTCAGGGACACGGTCGATGTGGACATGGCTGATGCGGAGGGGCCGGCCAGGTGGGCCTGCTGCATAGAATGCTCTCCCTGCAGTGCAGTTGTGACCTCGACGGTGCCAGTTGTGTGACCTTGCGTGACTTGCTGCAAGCATCAGGGGCTGTCCTCCTGTTCAGACCCTCTCAGGCAGGCACTGTCTGGACAAAAGGTCCACGGCAGAAACCTGCCCAGCGCTGATCTAGATGCTGCAGTCACGCACGTGGCAGCCACAGACAGGTGCTCTGCTGTGCAGGGCAGGCAGCAGCTGGACCATCCTCGTGGCCCTGCTGCACGGCCTTCAGCCGCCTGTGTTGAGCCTGGAGCACCTGCTGAGCACCCTGCAGCAGCAGCAGGTGCAGGCACCAATGGGCGAGGCATCTGGCTCCGGTGCTCAGCCAGGTGATGCAGCCGGCTGGACGCTGCAGCAGCTCCTTGCAGCTGCTGAGAGGCAGCAGGCCTCGCACTGGGGTCTGTACGAGCGCCAGAGGCGAGCACTGCAGGTAGTGCAGCCCCCGCTTGTCTGTATTGGCGGCCAGTCCTCCATCCGCACAGCGCTGACCAACTGCACAGGGGGCTGTATGAGCGCACTGGTGGCGGGACTTTCATAGGGCAGTGCTGCTGGCTTCAGTGTGTAGGGTGTGCAGGGTAGCCCTCCTTGTGTATGTGTCCGCGCCAATGCAGGTACGGCCCTGCAAGGCGAGCTCCCTCTGTACCCAGTTCAATGCCGGAATATGTCTTTATGGCAGCAGCTCATGCTGCCTAAAGGACATGCTACCAGTTCCTCTGCATTGGCCGCAGTTTGTATTCTCTGTGCGTGGGCAGGCTGCCAACCCTAACAATGTCCTTATTCCCACGCCCCCCCCCCCCTCCCCCCGTACTGCGGGTTCATTGCCTGCGCTGACGTGCAGCCCGCACCTGCCTGCCTGCAGATTCTGGCCATGCTGTGGCGCCGGGGGCAGCAGGAGCTGCTGCTGGACCTCATTCTGGGGCGGGAGCCTGGCAGCGCGCCAGGCCTCTGCCAGCAGGTGCTGGCGTTGGTGGACGCGGCGACCAGGGATCCGTCAGGTTGGGAGAGAACACAGCGCCTGGTTGGCCACTGTGTGCGTGCTCGTGCTTGCAGAATGCTGGCTCCACATCCAGCCCAGCCTGTGTGCTTTCACTCCTCCAAGTGCCCTTGTGGGCATGTTTCAAGGTGCCATTCTGTTGCTGTGACATCTTGCCTGCCAGCCTGGCAAACTTTACTGAGCCTTACCACCCACAGGAATCTTCTGTAAGATTGTCGTGCTGCCCATGCTTCCCCATCCTGACATCTTCCTGGCCGCCACCAGCCCTTGCTGCTTGCAGCTGGGATCGCAGCTCCCTTCCAGGAACCGGCCTTCCCTGGCAACCCTGCTGAGGCCCTGCAGCAGCCGACCGCCGCCCTGCACCGCGCTCTGCAGCGCTGCCAGGTCAGCAGCGGGGACAGCAGCCAGGCTCGTCCCGTCAGGGTAGCTCAGAGCGAGGCTGGCAGCAGGGCGCCCAGAGCAGGGCCCCGGGCTGCCCCGGCGCAAGCAGCAAGCCAGCCACGGGCGCCTATGGCTGTGACCCTGGCTGAGCTTGGTTCTGAGCAGCAGGCCCGTCTGCGGGGCATGCTGTGGTGGCAGGGCCTCAGGCTGGCTCAGGAGGGGCTGACGCTGCTGAGGGTGCTCCTGAACAGCGACCACACAGGTGGGGCCCCAAGATGGGCAGACTGCCTGCATGTGGTTGAAGCCTGCACCGGGACGAGTGGGGTGCAGGGCTGCTTTCACATCGTGGCTGCTGGCCAGGGTCTCTGTGCTGTGCTAGGGAACTTACAGGTGCAAGCATCAGCGCAAGCATCACAAAACAAGCAATGAAGCGCAGACCAGATGCAGCGCTGCTCCTTCATGAGCAAGGTCTGCCCTGTTCACGCTGGGCGTTGCCCTCACTGCCCAGTCGTGGCTGATCGGCTCACTGCAGGTCAGGAGCGGCGGAACACATCAAGCCTGAATGTGTGCACCCCCTTCGCTGTGCAGGGGCTGCTGCTCTGGAGGACTTGACCGCGTCCTCGTCAGCGCTCAGGTTGGGGCTTGTCACCACAGCACGGCTGATGCAGTGGCAACCCCCAGCCAGCACTGCAGGAGGTGGGCAGCTGGGTGTGGCCGTGCTTTGCGACGCTGTCATCCCTCAGTTATGTGGCGGCCTTGCACATCATTGTCTTGCGTGGCGATGCTGCTGGCCTGCGCTCCTGCCAGTGCTGTTCGCTGAGGGGGAGTCACGCCTTGATGTCCATGTGCTCATCGGCAGGAGCGGCTGATGCGTGTGGCAGGTCATCCCCGCTGTGCTGATTCGATAATGTCCTTTGCTGAGGAGGAGGCTCAAAAAAGCTTTGTCAGCGTACACGTTGGCAGGAGTTGCCACGTAGTGACCCAGCCGCCCTTCCTTACACACTTCTGAGTTATGTGACCAGCAGAATGCCATGCATACAGGTCTGGCCCTGCAGCCCCTGCCTGTGGCTGCCTGGGTGACAATGATAGGTAGCAGCAGAACGTTCAAGAGCGCAGACGCCAGCCTGGGCACTCGGTGAGATGTTCTGAAACTGGCTGGACAATGCTGAGCACATTGTGGAGCTTGGCATCGCTGACAAGCATGAAGAGTGGGCGTACGCAGACCTGCGGTGCATGGCTGCCTCTGCGTAGCAGCGCCGTGCGTTGACCACCAGGCGGGAGCAACTCACCCATGCCCAGCCTGCTGTGGCTGTGCTGCTGGCTGGGAGCAAAGCACCCATGACCTGCCTGCTGCTGCGTGCAGGGGCCAGCTGGCATGCTGCAGTGTCGAGGACGTAAGCCACATGGCCAAGAGACTGCGCCAACGAATTCTTATGCGCCTGGGCTAACTCCATCTGAAATTCGTCCCCCCTCATCACCTTCAGCCATCACCTTCAGCTGTTTGACGCCCATCCTCCTCACCTTTAGTAAAGTGGCCACCAAAGAAGGAACGCCCCCTGATTGTAGTGTGATGACTTGCAAACCAATTGTCACATCAATGCTGGACCTCATCTGAGCTGAATGCATGAGCAAGTCACATTTCGGCAGAATTGCGAACAGATAAGCAGGTGACATTTGGTGCAGGACAGCAAGGGCATTCTACAGACTTGTGGGGGGAGGAAGTGATCACAGATGTAAGGCATCATGATCAACGCATGATGGCCAGGCCTCTCTGACACAGTGAGTGACGAAGGGATGGCTGGCAGCTGCCCTGTACACACTCCAGCAGATCAGGTGGGGGCACACAAGCCTGACGCAGTAATGAGTATGGACAGGACTCACCATGCCGTCTCATCATACCTCCTGCTATTTCTGGTTTGTGAGGGTATCTGTGCTGCCCACAGCAGGGCAACATCTCAGCAGATGACAATACCTCCCGCAGGCACCCAAAGCACCCATGCTGACGATCAGCGCCAATGAGCTTTGCTAGCAGACAAGTGCTGCACTGACGTTTATTTATGGTTGACACATAGTGGGCAGCACTTCAGCTATTTGTTCATGAGCGGGAGTCCCACAGGGACTTTGATAGGCAGCATGTGCATTGAGTGTTGTAAGGCGTAGGAGGCCCATGTGCCTGGAAGAATGATGTCAATGGGCTTCGACTGGCTGTGGCCCTCCTGCCTGCGGGCCGTCTGCCTGAGAGCCTCTGCCCCTTCCACGGCCCTGCACAGGTCAGCTTGGCTGTCAGACGGCGGCGGCTGGGCAAGCAAGCCAAGCCCGCTGAAGGTATGCCAAGTGTACGCCTGCTTCTGCAGAGGCTGGGACGCCAAGCTCACAGTGTAGTGCCCCCCGCTTAAAGCATCTGACTCCTTGCTGTACACTCAGCCGGTGCTGGCAGATCTTACTCCCCTCAAAGCCCAGTCTCAGCAGCAAGCTCTTGGGTGCACACCACAGCCATTGCATTCCCTTTGCTGCATCAATCATTGCGGCAACAGCCTCCAGCATCCAAGCTCAGCTGGCACTGCGCTGGCTATGACTGTGGCTGTGCAAGTTGACCTGTGCATGTTGACCCGTGCGCATAGGCTGCCCTGGCTGCCCCACAGGTGGCAGTGCGCATGCCCAGAACTTGGGCCTACTCGTATGGGAGGCTTACCCTGTTGCCACCCCTCCCAGGCCCGCCCCTGCCGCTGCCGCGCCCGCGGCCGCTGCCCCCTCGGCGCTGCCCCCCAAAGTAGCGGTGCGCATTGGGCAGGGTGCCAAAGGTTTCAGCGTCCTGCTTGCGCTGCTCCTTGAACGGCGCGCGGCGGCTGCTGGCTGCAGGTCAGTCGAGGACAGCATGCCGGAACGCTCTCAGGAGCTTCCAAAGGTGGTATGATGCTGGCAGGCACCCAAAAAAAGGAGGCTTCTGGTCAGCTGCATCCTAATTTGTAGCCATGTCCCAACCAGCTGAACCAAGGTGTCAATACAGCCAGCCCACCTGTGGCATCGCTGGACATGGTGTCAAAAAAGTCGTCCTCAAACTTCTCCTTGCCGGGCTGCTCATTTCCCTTTTCCTCAGCCTCCTGCAGCAGGTGCAACCCATGAGGGAACGTACTTGACACAGATACCACAGGAGATGGGCGGCTGCTTGATGCCATTCGCCCTCAGCTTCCTGCATCAGTAGTAAGACAAACGCCAGCACTTAGGGAGCATAGGCACCAGTGTGTGCGGCAGACTGCTCATACTACTTGACTTCTGCCTCCTGCAGCAGCAAACAAGGGAGCCAGGGGCAGAACTCCAGCCATAGACATCTCTGCAGAAGCCTGGCTCCTCGAACCCCGACTCCTCTGGCGCTACAAAAAGGGAGCCATGCATAGACAAGACCTGTGTCTTCCTTGCTAAGCAGACTCTGGAAAGCGGACAGCATCCATGCGCCAGGCATGCCCCTGGCGACCCTTTCATGGCACAGGCCGACATGCTGCTCAGGGGGCAGCGCCCAGAGCCAACAAATCAGGATCCCAAGGACTGCAGAGTCATGTAGGGCTGCTGCCCACCTTGACCAGGTTGTCCTTGTTGAACTTGGCAAAGGCTGCCTCAAAATTGAAATCTTCTTTGGGCACCTCCAGCGGGGGCTTCCTCTCCGCATCCCGGCCACCGCCGCGGCCCCCGCCCCTGTGCCCACCCCTGCGTCCACCGCCTGCAGGGGAGGCAACTGGGCTGTCAGTGACCCCGACATGCAGATAGGCAGCAGATACTGCCATAACCATGTGCCCGCCACCTCCAGATGCACCGCCCAGAGGAACACTGTGCATACGCTCAGCACCTCATGGGCTCACCCCTGCACTTGCCGCTTGTAGGTGCGCATGCCATGCATGCTTGGCATCCTACTTGCCAGCTGTCCAGCAACATGCAAAAGCCACGCCGGGGGATGCTCGGTGCCAACGGGAGAGTCTAGTCTAGGGAACGACATGCAGGTGACCGCTGCCTGCAGGCCAGAGGGAATTTAAGGGGAGGCAAGCTGTCACCTGAGCCCCTGCCGCCGCCGCCGCCACCACCACCGCCGCCACCTGCTGCCTGGGCAAAGGAGGGCTTTGCCTGCACAGGCCCGGCCGTCGCCTTGGCTGCAGCGGCAGCTGCCTGGACTGCCGGGGAGCTGCCTGCTGCCCCTGTGCCGTTGGCCTGCCGGGGTGCAGTGATCACCTGCCCATTTGCGCTGGTTGCATACATGCCGGGAGGGTGGCTACCTGGAGCCTGCAGGGCCCAGAGCAAGGCTGTCATGGCTTATGCAAACCTCAGCAGAGCAGGGATGCCGGATTCTATGTAGCAGTGATGGGGATGACGTCATCAAGGGGTGTGCAGTGGTGATAAGGAAACACCCTGACGCTCTCATGGGAACTCAGCGGCCCCCTGTACCGAGTCAAAAACTCTGCCAGGGTAGGACTGATGGGGGTCCTTGCAGATCATGTGCTGCTCAGCCCCTGCTGCAAGAGACTCCTGCGGCTGAAAGAGCCAGAGTGGTTGATGACAGTCAGGCGGCTGAGGCTGCCGGATCGTTGCCGCTTGGACGCGCCAACAGCTGTACAAGCTGACTTGGCGAATGCCTGCTCGACTTTCCATGTTCACACCGCTTACCTGTGCCTGGCGTGCAGGTGCCTGCTGCTGCTGCTGGGATCCTGCTGCCGTCCTGGGCTGCCACCCCGGAGCTGTGGGTGTGACAGCCACTGTGGGTGCGGGCACAGGTCCAGCCCGGGCACCCCCGTGCACCGGTCCAGACCCAGCGCCCACTCCTGGTGGGGCCTGCTGGCCGCCCGCCAGCCCTGCAGGGCAGTCAGGCAGTGGCCTCTTGTGCCTGTATTGTAGACAGCGCACAGGGTTGCGGACATGCTGCAGGCTGCCCTCTTAGCCAAGGCAGGCATGGACTCTGCTCTGATCAGGCAGAGAGAGGCCTGCTGATGAGATGCTGTGGCTACAACACAATCAACAGTGGGTTCCCTTCTGCAGGCAGCAGACAAAGGCTGCAGGGCTTTGCATCACACAAGGGAATGTGATGTTGAGATGGGAACCTGGCCCCTGCAGTCTGGCAGACTGGATCTCAGGCACCCCAGAACAACCCAAAGCCTGACACATGGGATGCTGCTTGCCTGGAGGTGCCTCCAGGTCCTGCAGCTTCATCGGCAGCTGAGGGGCACCAGCTCCAAAGCCTGTGCTGGGTCCAGCCCAGCCCTGCTGACCTCCTGCAGTTGGCCAGCAGCGACATATGCGACGGCAGCATGGGAAGGTAGGTCAGCACGCGGGCGTTGCAGACAAGGTCCCTCAACAGACGTGCTCAGCATTGCTAGCCGCGCAGACTGAAACTGCCACCAGATATGGGGGGCTGTAGGTGAAGGCAGTGTAGTGTACATGCAGTGCATTTGTCTGCTACTGCTGGCAGCCCGAGCGGCTGGTAGGCGGGCTGCCCAACTATGCTACCAGGCAGCTGCTGCATTATCTGATCACACACGCCTTCTCTGGCAGGTGCTGTTCGCACTGTGCATGCATCAATGCTGGCTCGGTTGTGCAGGTAATCTCCCTGCCACTGCATGCCTGCAGCTCACCTGGCTGGTGCGCCTGCTGCTGGGGGGGAGGGCCCGGCTGCTGCCAACCCCGCGCTTCCTGCACAAAATGGTCTGTCAAGATCAAGGTAGGGACAGGCAGAGCCAGCCCCTGCTGCATGGGCATGCCCATTGACCACCTGAGCGCCCACCACCCTGCAAGCTGTCCTGCAAGTGTGCTGCTGCAGCCAGGTTGCTGGCAGAGCTCTCGGTCTACTGACTAGAACAGCAGCTGAGGCAGACTGGCACACGGAAAGACTGTGCACCCGTCTCGGACTCAGAGTAGGGGGTGCGGCCCAGCTGAAAAGGGGTGCTGGCAGAGGCTGGCTGCAGCAGGATCCACAGCAAGCCAGGCGACAGACAGCATGCCCCAGCAGGAGCAGGTGAGGCAGCTGATGGCGCTGAGGAAGGACAGGCAATGTTGCCCTCACGACCTGAGCCCTCAGCCACTCTCAGATGCGTCTGAGCGCAGCCTCGAGCATCCAGTGTGCTCCGCGGGAAGAGGCATCAGTGGGGGCCTGGCTGCAGGAGGGCTCAACACAAGCCAGGCCATAGAGCCGCTGATGCATGTATGCTGCTGAGAAGGGACAAGCAACCCGCGCCCTCAGCCTCCCTCAAATGCTGACCTGGGGTGCCGGCGGGGCAGAGGACACCGCCGGGGCCTGAACCTGAGCCTGCTGCGCCTGCGGTGCGGGCAGCTGCTGGGGCTGGTCTGGCGCCCCGGGGCCGTTGGTCAGCACTGTAAGCTCGCTGATGTCTGACCCTGCAGGGAGCAGGCAGCAGCAGGTGTTCAATCTGCTTTGATTAGGTGTGAGACAGGAAGTCCAACCCTGCCAGGAACTGCAGCAGCAGGCGTATGTTGCGCTGAGAGCTGACTTCTGCCTGTCCAAGTCATGCTGCTGCTGTGCCACCCAGCCAAGCAGCTGTCAGTGCTGTTTGAGGAGCATTTCGCCCAGTGCTGCCTGGGGGGCAGGGACTTGCGTGAGAGAGACAGATATGGTCCTCATTCGCAGCAAGAGCAGCATGGGTGCAGCATTGCAGCAGCGGTGGGCACAGCTCCCCTGCCACTCCAGCAGGCTGTGCTGCTGCTGCCTGCATGCAAAGCTGCTCCCACTCCAGCACAGGTACACGGTGCCAGGGCCACACTCGCACCTCTGAACACCACGTATTCATAAATCTGATCCGAGCCCGGCAACTGCGCCCCATCCTTGCGCCGCCCCTCAGTCCCAAAGGATTGCACTGCAGCACAGTAGAACAGCTCAGTGAGGTGCAAAGGCTCAGCATCAAGCAGCTGGCCGGCCAGCCACTCCTTGCATTTAAATGCCGTGGACTGGTGAGCATGAAGGGGCAGCCCTGATGCAATGGAGTTTTCAGGCTGCGGGATGGAGAGGCTATTTGTTGGAAGCAGCATTGCTTGGCAGAGTGGCAGGACCTTGGACAGTGCATGTCCTGAGCACGTGCACTCACCACTCTGCAGAGCAATGGTGCTCTCTTGCATGTCAATGTTGAATAGCCTGCCAGTGTAGCGCACATCTGACTTGCTCACAAGGCTGATCTGCGACCCAAGCATGGGGATGCCTGGGGCCTCTGCCATCCTGCCACCTTTACGAGCTGGGAGGACAGGCTCCCTGGTGTGAAAAGTTAGCCTTGCGGAAGTCTGCCTGCACGTCTGGCAACAGCACCTCCAAGAGATCGGGCAGCTCTCTTGCTGCTAAGCCTTGGGAGCCCTCACCAGCTCAGAACAGAACTTGTGCAGCCCTGCAGATTTGAGCAACCTCTGTAGCTTTCCTTCTTCTACACGCATATTCATAAAACTGGGGTGGGCCTTGGAGCCCCCGGCTTTAAGAGATTCACTGTAGCATAGGGCACAACATCTTTCGCGGAGGCAGGGACATTATGGGGCAGGTGGGGTGTCTGCAAAATCAAGGAGTTATGCAAACACCGGAGCCTCCTGCAGGGCAGCAGGCCTCATGCTGATCACAGTACCGTGTTGCCATAGCCAGAGCAGCCAGGATGCCTCGTGGCTTGATGACTTAATTCACGTGTTTTGCAATGTCTTGCTGGTATCCTTAAAGCCTGGGTGCCGGTGAGTTGCAGCATCTGGCCCTTGAGCAGCCAATGACAGCCTCATTGCCTACATCTGATATGGCGCGAAGATTGGACTGTCTCTTGGAGGTCAGGGTGGTGATGCACTCCTGAGCGCATTCAGCCCCAAGGTGTATGGCTTCACTGCAGCAGTGCTGCTGCCAAAGTAGCCGCCTGCAACACCTTCTGCTCTCTGTTGTACAGCTCAGCCAAAGCATTGGTCTCTGCCTTGCTGCAGAAGCGCTTGTCTGGGTCTGCTGAAGTGGCCACAACCATCTCTGGGAACCAGATGTGCCTGTCGCCTGCCAGTTCAACCGCATTTTTAGTTTGCCTGAATGGCACTAAGCATCCTGGTCTGCTGCGTGGCCAACTGGTGGCATGCTGGCTAAATACTTCGGGATGATGTCCTGGGTCAGAGACAGCAGCCCCTGCAGGCAACTGACTGTGTATGAGCCCTCCACCAGCAGTCCTGCATGCACACACTGCTTATGACCTCAATGCTGGACGCAGCTGATACTGAAACGCTGCAACAATGCTGAGCACAATCAAAGTCAAGTCAAAGCCGGCACTGCCCACGGCCACTAAGCCCTGAACCTTCATTTGCTTGATCCTGTGACATGCTGTTGTCAGTTCTGCCATTGATCTGCAATGCTGAAGTGGACAGTGCCCACAGACAACTGCTGAGTACTGTAAAGTGATCACCCGCCAAGAGACCAAGAAGGAGGAACTGAATGTTTGATGTGGTAGTGCAAGCTGGTCGCCATGGATGGACACCATGATCGACAAGAGCAGCAAGAGAATACCAATGGAGCACTACTACGCCTCGCCGACATCAAGGGCTCGCTCCAGATGTTGCAGGCTGTCAAGTCTCCAGCCAAGCAGGTCAGCAACCTCAGCAAGACTGCTCCCTGCGAATCAGGCAGCACTGTGGTCCACTTGCACTGATCTCATGCTGTGTCTGAACCCTCACGCTGAGCCCCTGTCTACTGCAGCAAGCCACTGTGATCATTGAGCAGAGCGGCCTCTCCATCAGATGGGAGGACGCCAGCAAGACGCTGCAGTCCTCCATCTTCCTCAGGACGTCGGTGAGCGCTGGCCTGATCTTGCCACAGCATCTGCTGGCTGCACAAGCACTGTGTCCTGTCCCCAGCAGCTCTGCTGTGAACGCCCAAGCAGGAAGGTGCCTTGCAGAGCACCACCTGAACGTGGCAGTGACCCCTTGGTGTCATGCAGATTTTCAGCGCGTTCACGCTGAGGGGCCCCAAGCAGATGTTCGGCGTCCACCTGGGCGTGCTCACAGACACGCTGCAGGTATTTGTGGCCACCGGGATCGAGCTGCAGCTGAAGTACCCAGGCACCAACAGCGACCTCGAGTGCCAGTGAGTGCTTGTTGGACTGCACCCAGATTGGTGTATACCTCATCCCTCGAGCTCAGCATGGCTGCTGGTGGGCATCACTGAAACATGCTAGCCAGCAGCGCCTATGCAGCGCAGCTCAAGCTGTGCAGTCGCAGACAGCCAGTGTTGGATGAGCCCATGATGGGGTGCCCTGCATCTTGATCCAAGCTGCCACAGCAGCCTGTGTCTGCAGGCCTAGTGCCGTCCAGTGGATGGCGCTGCCCTAGCTGGCTCCCCATCGCTGCCCGAGTGGCAACTCCTCAGAGTCAGCTCCTTCCTGCTGAGACGCTGCCACTGCCGTGTGCAGGATGCAGGACCTGTCTGGAGCCAGCAGCGAGTTTGGGGGCGCCCACACAGAAGTTAACCTGACGGCTCGGGTGGACAGCATTGAGATGCCGCCTCTGAGGGACTGGGCAGACCACTGGAAGGAGCCCCACAGCTACTTCCTGGCACCTGGTGAGGGCTGTGCCATTGCTGTGGGCAGGGCCTGTGTGGAGGGAAGATGCACCCGCTGAGCTGCTGCAACAGCTGAGTTGTTGCCCGCATCAAGCTCATGCAGCTCTGTGCTGGTCCTAAGGGGTGCTACAATCTTGCAACGGGAGAGGGATTGGGCACGCATCAGGCCTGCATCTGCCTGCCCGGCATTACTGCCTGTCTTGCCTGTGCATGCAGCGGTTCATTTTATGTCTGAGTGGTCACAGGAGCCCTGGTGCCCCCCACAGAGCCATCTGGCGGTGCTGCAGGCGCAATTCAGAGTCACAGTGACTTGGGGGCTGCTGGGGTCCAAAAAGTGACGCCATTCTGAAGTTGTGGTCAGCAGTGTGGGTATTGTTGCAGACGCCTCTGTAACCTGGTGTTGCTGCACGGCCTTTGGAGTGGTGTAGTGGGGCCTGTGGTGCTGCAGGAGATATCATGATGCAGCATGCCCCTCCAGATCAGTAACTGGTGCCACAGGGGTCAGACAGCCACTGAGACACATTCTACAGGGCTTGCTGGCTGTTTGTGTCACAGGCGCCATCTTGAAGGAGATCATTGAGGATCTGGAGTGGGCGGCCTCGTCCACCAGCTCGTGCGTGCGGGTGCGCCTGAAGAAAGACCCTCAGCAGCTCATTTTCAGCGGGGAGGGGGCTGGAGACCTTGAGGTGGGAGAAGGCTTCCTCAAAGGACTGTTTGGGATGGGTCTGCCCAAGGCGATGCCTCAGCACAGCAGCTGTGTGCTGGGTCGCAAGGATGCATGGGGTTATCGCTTTGCTGCCTGGGGTTGCTGCTCTGCTGCCTGGGTCCATTGCTTTGCTCTAAGGACCCTCGCTGAGTGTCACCGGTCTTTCACTAAGCAGTCTGACACCAGGAGGTAATGTTTAGCACAGCAGCTGCTCAGCTGTCTGCCTGCTGGCTGTCTGGGGTACCCATGCATGGCAACAAGGTATGGTTGAGACATGTTCATTGATGCAGCTGGCTGCCATGCAAGGAAGTCAATTTTGTTATGCGCACGGCGGCTGCATGACTGCACTTCAGATTCAGCTTGCAGATGGAAGGCCCAGCAGCTGGTCTTCGTTTGGGGGGCTGGTGACCTCATGAGACTGCTGCACACTGGTGGCTTGCTTTGCGTGGGCAAAACCAGCAGGGAAAGTGCAGCGATGTGGTGAGAGGGATGCCAACAACCGGCTGGAGCTCAAATGCAGGGTCAGCAGCAGCAGCCTGCTGTCTAGCTGCATGAGTTTGCCTGGTGCCTGGTGGTCTTTGTCGGACAGGCAGCCGGGGCCACCTGAAGGTGAGGCCCTTGTCGTGTGCTGACGCACTGCCGCTCCGTACTACGAGCCTGTCTCCTGGCCGCCAGGCGTGCTGCATTGCTTCTAGCAACCTCTGCACTGCTGTCGTCAGGTATGAGACATCGCTCACCTTGATGTCGCCCTGCATGATAAGGTCTGCCAGTCAGTAGTGTAGTGCCACTTGGACAAGGAGCGAGCTTGCAGCTGCCTTTTGTACGGCCTTGAAGCTGCAGTATGGTCCAGCACCCATGTCCTGCTATACTGCAGATTGAGGTGCCGGTCTGCGACCTGAACGGCTTCAAATGTGTGGAGACCTCAGTCAGCCACCGTTACAAGTACAAGCACCTCAAGACTGCACTGTCCAACATCCCTCAGAAGGACCCAGCGGCCGTCAACAGCAAGGTGAGCAGGACAGTGGGGACCCCTGGCTGCAATGTAGGCAGGCTGCACGTGGGTGCGGTGCTGGAGCTGCAACTTGACTGCGTCCCTGCTCAGGGCAGCTGGCCAGCGCAGTGCCCCCTTCTGTGCTAAGGGTTGCAGGCCACATCACTGTTGCCACTGCCCTTTGGAAACAATTGGGCAAAGCGCAGCAGTGGCCTCTCAGAGGCAGGCCTCTTTGCTTGACAATGTTGTCTCTGTGATCACACAGCACGGCGGCATGCTGAGTCAGCCTCTCTCAAGTGCAGCAGCATGCAGGCGAGGGACACGGAGGGCATGCTGTAGTCCATAGGCCAATGCATTCAGAGGATCACCACAGAACGAGGTCTGCTTGAGGCTCAAATGTTGAGCCTGGTGTGCAGGTCCGTCGATTGGAGAGGGGCTGGTGCATGGTCCAGGCAATGTTTGCAGGTGGCCGCCAAGAATGAGGTCTGCTCAAGTCTCACGTGTGAAGCCTGATGTGCAGGTGCTGATTGACGCAGAGGGGATGATGAAGGTGACCCACATGATCCAGATGCCCAACCTGCAGCACGACAACTGGGGGGCCATGCCCTCAAGCCATGACTCCTCGCAGCAGGTGAGGTGGCTGTCTTCCCTCTGGCGTAGTAGCAGTGACCTCAGAGTGCTGTGCTCCAGCATGTTCTGCTGTCAACCTGGGATGTGTGATGCTGGCACCTCAGCGCTGAGGCTGATATGCTGGCACTGTTGTCACGACTTTCTGCTGCTTGGGGGACTGCAACAGGCTGGCAGCGTGTGTGCCTTGTGCCCCATCTGAGGAACTGCTCAGGGCCTTGCACCTGCATTTCTGTGCGCGCTGCCTGCCCTACAGACATCTAGCATGCTGCTGTGCCAGCTGCTGCTGCTGGGGCAGTGCAGCATCTGTGACCCACAAATCACACAGGCCACAGAATGCCTCGCGAAAACATGAAAATCAACAAGCCAGCGAAAAGCGCCTTTGGTGCAGGGGCAGGGCCTCATGTGTAGCCTGCCAGCCTGTGTGGCCTGCGTGGCTTCTGTGACCCCGACAGCTCAGCAGCGTGTCCTGTGCGCTGCAGACGCAAGGCCCCAAGCTGGGAGTCATTCAGTGCATGCTCCTGAATGAGGGGGAGCTGGGCGACGGTGACTGACGCAGGCTAGCCCCAGGACTTGAAGGTTTGGAAGTCAACACATGTGGCGCTGACAGCACGGTTGCAGCCCACCGAGGAACTGGAGGCAAAGGGTTGGATGGTGCGGCTGCTGCAGCTGAGCATGCTCTGGATAAGCACCACTGGTATCCATACGTGAGCAACCAGTCATCTGTCGGCCAGTGTATCCCGGCAGCCACAGGCCAGGAAGTTGCTGTGACTTGGACAGAGCAGCCCTTTGCCGCTGGGAAGGGCAGGCAGCTTACCTTTGCCAACCCTTCGCATAGAGGGTTCCAAAGCCTGGCGCTGACCCCTTGCAGGCTTGAAGCTGCCTGGCATGGTGGCATCCCTCAACAAGCTTGTGAGTTGTCACAACATATGCGTGATAAGTGAAAAGCAACTTTCAAGAGAGGGATGACAGACGTCACAAGCATATGACAAAGCATACGTCTATATGCGGCCAGGCTTGGCACCTGCAGCTGCATTTGGTGAGCCACCCAGCTCCACATCTCCCCACCCAGCATCAGCCCTGCACATGCAAGCACCAGGGCTCAGCCAGTGATTTCTGGATGTGGCCTTCATCACTCAGGTGGCAACTGGCCATGTGACTGAGCATGTCCCAAGCCACAGCCACTTTGCTACAAAGAGCCTCACCAAGCAGGTTCTTATAGGCTACATGAATTTGGCGTCTCTTACCTTTTGCCTGAGAAGCTGGGTATCTGGCCATGCGACTCAGGCGTGTGCTCCACCGGCATGATGGCGCTGAAGGAGTGGTCATACTTGCTGCCACCCCAGTTGTCACTGGTCCCTGCAGGCGGCAGTCAACTCAAGCACAGCAGGTGAATGAAGCACAGCAAGAGCAGCACAGCCTGGCTGGCCCATCGCTTCAGGACTTTAGCAAACACTGCCCCAACAACTGAAAGAATGCGGATCATGACAGGTCAGAACGGGGAGCGCTGCTGCCCAGGTGCCCACATAAACTGCATGTGCCAACAGAGTGCAGGGTGAGGGCTCAGGGATGCCACTTCATGGCCCAGTTGCCGCCAGGACACAGCGGCTCACCTCAATTTCCCTTCAGAGCCCAGCTGCCGCCATGAGGCAGCACGCAACATCACTGCTGATCAATGGCCAGCTGCCGCCAGACAAAGAGGCCATAGCTGCTGACATCAGCAGCTATGGCCTCTTTGCTGCTGGCAGGCAGCAACTTTGTCAATGCAGTCTACACCCATTGTTGCAGGTCAACATCTGCTCGGGATGCTTACGGGCACAGGAGCAGCCAAATGTTTCAAAGCACTGGATGCGCCCAACTCACCAACTGCCTGCTGGTAGCGCTTGGGCTTGATGTAGTTTCGGTAGTACCAGTAGTATGCGCAGCCCCCACCCGCAATCAGGGCGGTCAGAATGACGATGATGGCCCACCGCCCAGAAGCACCCAAGTGGTGAGTTGTGCCTGCAGGGCAGCTCAGACATGTGACGGGGGTGGACTGGTCTTTGAAAAGTTGGATGATGGCCACCAATGGCCATCCCAAGGGTGACCAGGACTGGCTTGACGGTCACCACGCAAAGTGCACCAGTCCCCCCAGGTGATGGCTACAGCCAGGAAGCGCAGTGCACATGGTGCCAAGGCACCAGCCTCAGCATGTGTCAGGTGGCACTGCATGCTCTTGCTAAGCAGCAGACAGAATGTCTTAATGCAGAGACAGTAAGGCGCTCTGTCTAATCTACTCCAGACCTTGCCAGCCTCTGTGACCACGAGCAATTCTTGTGCAGTCTTCATGACGGCGGCTATCAACAGAGCTCTCAGAACATGTCAAGCGCCTACAGTGTGCCGGTCCTGGTGCACATACCTCCACGCACAAAGAGAGGTGCGCCACATCCCCGATTGGCCTCAGAGCTAGGAGAGCAGGCAGAGGGCCCACAGTGGCAGCATGGCATTGTCGCGAGATCATGCAGCTATGAGGCTAAACCTCTGTGATCACTGGCGAGCTGACAGACATGATTATCCAATTGCATGACAGACTGTCAGGACACCTGAAGCACTCATGAGGCCCAGCTCACCGGCCTCTGTGACCACCAGGAGGTCGGACACATTCCTCATGGGCGTGGCGTTGCTGATCTCCATGGAGGTGGCCGTGCTGTAGCACTGCATGCCGTCCAGGCGCCCGTCGGTGGGCTTGCGGATGACGGGAATGGTCCCCACTGGGCACACCAGGGCGTTGCCCTGCAGGACAGGAGTAGACAGGCAGGTCGACTCTCCACAGAGGTTGTCCCCCACTGGCAACACCACTGCTTAGCCCTGCAGGACAGGAGTGCACAAGCAGACTCATTCCGTGCTGATCCATCGTGGCGGTGGTGGCTTGCTGTTTGCCACAGGTTATGGCTTGTGCCCACCAGGCCGGGGTCCTGCAAAGTGGCACCAGTGGCAGTCATGGCATGCAGGGGCCCTGCAGCAGCAAGGCAGGCCAGCTGCAGGACGTGCTGCCCATGCTGTGCATGACCAGCATTCCTGTGAACCAGTCCGTTGGGGGCGGCCGAGACCTCGGAGCTGCAGGTGCTGACTGACACTGGCAGACAGTAGTTCCCTCAGCTCAGCTGGTCCCAGTACTTCTGCAAGCTGTGGAGCGCCTTCCTCAGCCTGCCTGCCTAGGAGGCCATCCAAATCTCACAGCTCTTGCTGGACATGTCCCGTCCCCATGAGGCCTGGAAGCGCTTCAAAGCTGCAGATGCTGAGGTTTACTGGCAGACAGGAGGTGCAGCTGCAGCAGGTCAGTGACAGCACTCTGTTGCAAGCTGTGGGGCGCCTTCCTCTACGTACGTCGTGGGCCGTCGTCTCACTGCACAGCTGTTGCTGCACATGCATGGTCCCATGAGGCTGAGACAGTCCAGTGCTGCACATGCTGACTGATGCTGGCAGGCGACGTGTGCAGCTGCACCAGCTCGGCTATGAAACATTCCTGCAAGCTGAGGCGCCTTTCTCTGCCTGGCGCCACATTGCCACAGCTGCTGCTGCGCTGGTCAATGCCATGTGCAATCCCATGTGCGATCCCATGAGGCACTCACCAATCTGTCCAAGGGTGCAGCTGCCAACAGCATGTGAAGGCCTTCCTGCAGGACCCTCAGGCAACCCCACAGGACTGCCTGACTGACACGGTGGCAAAGTCACACAGCACAGCAGACAGCAGAACTGCTTGCCTGCCAGGAAGGAAGTGATGCCTAGATCTGAGCCCTCACCGACAGGTTGGCAGTGATGTACTCTGGTGCAGCCGCCACCTTCGTGACCAGCCATGCGGGGAACACCCCGGCAAAGGCGTTGGCCGACAGGTCAAAGGCCTTGGGCACGTCCAGTCGCACCTGCATTGCAACAGCACAGGTGCCCCTGACAGACGGGTCTTTTTGTGCAGCTGGTGGCGGCCGTGTCTGCAGCTTAGGGGAGCGGGCCTGCTGAATGGAAAACTACAGAACCTGACGCACCTTCAGCAGGGGGCAAATTGCGTTCAGGGCATTATCCAGACATGAGCCCAGCTTGCAGCGGACCTGTACAGGACGCCCGGACCGCAGGCCAAGCTTCCAAACAGCTTCAGCGGGCAGCTCGCAGCGGAAAGGACAGCCTGTTGAAGGCAAATAATTGGGTGGCATAATGGCTGGTGGGCTGGGGCATGACCAGGACACCCTGAGGAATGTCTAGGCAAAAGGGCTGCTGGGACATGACCAGGCAGTCCCTAGGCATCAACGGGTAGGACAGAGGCTTGAGATTAAGAGGGCACATGCCCAGTGCTGGCTTTATAGTGCTGGTGCCACAGTAGAACATGTGCAAACAAGCTCATCACCTGTGGCAGAGGCTCCACATGCAGAGGGGGAGCAGGCAAAGGGGCTGACCACCAGCAAGTCAGCAAGCGCTTGACACCACCGGTCCCAGCCATCCTGACAGGTCACAAGGTGCACTCTCTGGGTCACTCCATGGTTTACAATGTGCAGGCCAAGAGCCCCACCCTGGCACACCAAAAGTTCAACTTTTTGACCCACACCGGTGAAGTCAGACAGGCCTGACCCAGCACATCACCAAGGTGTGTTGCCTGGACCGCCCCTTGCTTTACGATGTGCAGGCAGAGGATTCCACCCTGACACGCCACACTGGTACAGACTCAAGACACCTCTATGCAGATCAGCAGGCAAGTCCTCGCACCTGCTCGCTGGGGGCGTCCTCATCCAGCTGGAAGATGCCCAACCGGCCCAAGTTCTTGGCAGCTGTGGGGTCGCCTGCAGAGGCAGCAGGGGCAGGCTTCACTTGCCTGCTGTCCACAGCTAGTAGGCAGCTCCCTGCCGATGGGTGATCAGGCAGCCCCTGCTGTCAGCGGCCACAGTCTCCCCAGCAAAGCAGCATGGTAGAAGCCTGAGACATGGCATGCAACACCCGTGCCAGCCATGCAGTTACCCTTTGCTGAAGTTCAGCGCAGCCATGCAGCAGCTCTCAATATGCACACTTGCAGCCTCTACAGCGAGGCTGTCACAAGATGCGCCTGCATGCGCCCGGCGTGGGCATGCGCTTCACATGTCAGCTCAGCTGTGGAAGGGGCATCCTCTACACACAGGCTGTCGCTGGGTCACAATGACTCCCAATGTGGCAACCTGCCTCACCAGTCAGCTTGTTGTGGGAGGCATTGAAGGAGCGCATGCGCGAGTTCAGGTCGTCCCGGTCGTCCAGCGCGACAAAGGCAAACTCCATGAGGTCCCCTGACAGCTGGTTGCTGCTCAGGTCCAGGACCACCAGCCGCTGCAGGGCAGCCAGGCTGCTGGGCACGATGCCTGCAGGCACGGGGGCAGCGAAAGTCAGCTGTAGGGCCATGCAGGGCGCCAGGGCCAACCACACGCTGCTGCAGCTCAATCAGGCTGCTGGGCACGCCGCCTGAAGGCGGGGACAGGAGCAGCACTGTTGCATGTGCGGCCATGCAGCCTGCGCTGGTCCAGCCAGCTGCTGCTTCTAGAACTATCAGGGGCTGCTGCGCAGCCAGCGCGCGGAATGGGCTGCCTGCAAAAAACAGGGACAGAGACTTTGAGGTCTGGCCATGCAGTCTGCGCAAAGGCCACATGCAAACCCAGCTGCAGCTGACTGCAGCAGCACTGTAGGTCCCTTTCTGAACATCCTACCTGAACTACAGCACCAGCTGCCCCGGGGCGGCCATGAAAGTCAGCTGTGCTGTAGTTCAGGTGAGATTTTAGAAAGGGACCTACAGGCACCGCTGGGGTGCCAGAACGCAAGGCATGTTGGCTCCAGCATGCAATTTGGGAGGGCGCCCTGGCCATCTCATGCGACCAGAGGCTTTTGAGGGCAGAACCAGGCTCTTGGCAGAGACAACATGTCCTGCCCTGCACCCCAGGCATGTAATTTATCACTGGCAGGGGCCAGGCTCACCTGTCAACTGGTTGGAGTGTACGTCAAGGTCTGTCAGCGTGACAGCCTGGCTCCAGTCAGCTGGCAGGGTGCCATTCAGGCTGTTGTGCGAGACATTCAGCTTCAGGAGCATGCTGTTGACTGCCAGGCCTGCATACATGCACTGGGCCATCAGCACCCCCATCTGGCCAGCTTGTGCTGCATCGGAGGCATTGCAGTTCTGCTGAAAGTACCACATCAGGCACTCAGCATACTTCCTATCAGATGCGAGGGCCTGAGCAATGGCACTCAGCACTGTTGCTGTGCAGGCATGCCTGACATGTGCTACACAAGCAAGCAAAACAACTCACTCATGTTTAAGGTGCCAGTGAGCAGATTCTCTGAGAGATCAACTGTCCTCACATTTGGAAGGCTGCCTGCTCAGCAGAGAGGCCCATGGTCAGTGCAATGCTTAGAATGTCATCTTGCATCCATCTGGCACACGTCACTTGATGTGATATGCGACAGCAGTACTCTAGCAAGGGCTGAAGCAATTGAGGATGATGCATTCCTGCTGCACTCTTGTCTTGCTGCAGGCAGGACTGCCTACAGGCCCTGTAGTCCATTAGCTAGCAGCACTCTTACATCATCGCAACTACCAGGGATGGTGCCAGCCCTGGCCACAGCACTAACAAGGCTTATGCACTTTGAAGCATGCCAGCCGCCAAACATCTGGTGGACAGGTCATGCAACAGAGCTATGCTCTCACACCCCTCACCCACCCTGGCAGCAGGACTGTGCAAGGTCCCACAACAGCGTTAGTAGCGTCTAACTTCAATGCACTACTTCATGCACTGCACCAGGCCCAACCTGGCTGCCAGGGCGGGTTCCAGTCTATACTTCAGACTGCTTGCGGCTTGTGCACTGCAGCACTCACCCCAGCTGCCAGGGATGGTGCCAGTCAGGCTGTTCTCCTGCAATTTTAGCGTCATGAGCTCCACCATGGTGGAAGGCATCTGAGGCAGGGGCCCGGTGAGCGCATTCTCACTCAGATCCACTGCGACCAGGTGGGCAGCCCTACTGAAGTCGGGAAGCGTGCCTGACAGCTTTGTGCTACTCTGCAGCGGGAAGGGGCCGATGGTGAAGTGACCTGGGCAGCACTGAGGTGGTTAAGATGCTCCGCAGTGGGCAGGTGGGTGGGCTGTCATGCTGAAACCTTGCAGTGTGCCTGACAGCCTTATGCTGCCCAGCTTTTGTGGAACCAGACCACTGGTTCGTCTCGGCAGCTGTTGAGCCAGGCCCTCCTGGTCTCCACCAGGCACTTCTGACCTCACCTCCTGTTTGGGCACCAGAATAGCAGCCAGCAGATCCCCTAGGCATCTGTGCATGCCCCGCGATCAGTAAGCGGGGTATGCTGTTTATCCCAGGGGTTCAGTTGAGCTCGGCAAGTTGTCCTCCCTGAAGGCGTTTGCAACAGGCTACAACTGTAATGGCCTCACCTCCTGCTCGGGCGCCAGGAAGGCCGTTAAGCGGCTGCCCTGTGCCAGCGCAGGGATGGTCCCGTGCAGGGAGTTGTCCCCCAGGTACAGCTCCTCCAGAGAGGTGCTGCCCATCAGGCAGGCCGGGATGCTGCAGGGGCAGAGAAGAGCCTTTGAGCAATTGCTGCTGGCTGTACGGCTACTACTGGAAGACAGCACCCCTTGCAGGCCAAGATGGACTGGCATGGGTCGTTGCAGGAGCGGCTGGCAAGGACCACCCAGAGTGCGCCCACTTGTCTATGAGGTGCGGAAACCCCGCACAGACCAGCCTGACACTTCCCAGGCTGGCAGCCAAGAAGCTCCCCAGCTGCTAAGCATGCTGTGAGTGAACTGCCGGGACAAAGCAGAGCCTGCCCACCTGCCAGTCAGCTTGTTTTCGGTGAGGTGCAGGGAGGTCATGCCTGACAGGCCGCAACCAGCTGATAGGTTGCCCGTAACTGTGTTGTTTCTGATGGACAGGTGGTGTAGGTGGGACGTGGCTGGCTGCAGGGCGGTGGCAATGGCTGCAATGCTGCAGGGAAAGGGGAATAACTGGGTGAGGATGGTGCTTACATTGGCCGCCGGTGCATCTGGACAACACTCATCTGGGCGTTGCACACCCTCAAGCTGCAGGTTCTCAACCAAGACGCAAGAGGCGATCAGGCCAGGCAGCACGTCCTCTTTTGCGAAGGCCACTTAAAAGTTTGACAGAAGAGCCCAGCAGCACAAGCCAGCAGTTACCACCTCCACTTACTCGCCGGTGATGGCATTCCCCGACAGGTCCACTCGTTCCAGCCCAGGAAATTGCACCAGCTGGGCTGTCGGCGCTGGGCAGGTCAGCCCAGAAGAGGGCCAGCCCGCCCACCTCAGCTGGCCACCCCTGCACCACACAAGGTGGTGCTGTTCATGCAGGGTCCAGAGCATGCAGACGGGCACACCTCAGTCAAGGTGCAGCGCATCAGCATGGGTGCTCAATGGCCTTGCACTCCACGGGGATGCCAAAAGTGTCACGACAGCGCATGCTGCTGGAATGAACAAGGTGAACAGTGCTGCATGTATCGCGGGGCTGTCTGCCGGATGCATGAGGGCAGCTGTATCTTTTTGTCAGCCTCCGCCTGAGGTTGAGGCTTGGACCAGCCTGCCGCTTGTGGCAAGCACTTGCAGGATGCAGGTGATGGCCTGCAAGCGTCCCCTCCTCAGAGTGCGACTCTGGCAGAGAGCCCCCAATGCAGCCTCTGAGGCCGCTCGTGACAGCTTCTCACAGTGTGCAGATGTTGGGCCGGATGTAGCAGTAGTTCGGGTTGGTGGAATTGTCTGAGTCCAGCAGCTGCATCGGAAAGGCCTCCTTCAGGCCCAGGCATGTCGTCTCATCCTCATCCTTGCAGCAGTTGAGCAGCAGCTGCCCCATGGCTGTGGCCTCTGCTGCAGCCAGGTGACGCTCCTGCACGGACAGAGGGGAACTCCGTGCTCGAGCTGGCAGTGTCGAGGTTGAGTGTGCAGCTGCCCGTATGACACCTCCGTGCGGGTCATTGCCCCTGCCCCCCCACCTGCCTGCGCCCAGCTCAGGCCGCACAATGCCTGGATTGCACAGCTGGTGCCATGCAGGAGAGACACTCTGTTCATGCGTCCAGACCCTGAAGCTGTGCAGGTGGGTGTGGCAGATGCTGTGGCAAAGCGAGATGGGATAGGGTCACGTGGGGTTCCCATGCCTGATCAGACCCTGAGGGCTCACCGCAATGCTGGCCACAGCCACCACATTATAGGTGGCTGTGGGGGTGTAGGCGGTGACCACAATGTGGTAGGCCCCTGGCACAAGCTCTGTCCTGCAGGTACACACCAGTCCTCTCGTGAGCACTCGTCTGCCAGGCTCTTGAGATGTTGTCTGGTGACCCGTGGCTCTGCCAACAAGGGCCGGGCTCGCCAACAAGGCCTTGATTTGATTGGCTGGCCTCCAGAAGAGCAGAGGTGCGCTGTGGGCGCTTGCGGCCAGACAGTGCCGACACTGTACTGTCAATCAGCAGCAGCATCTGGAGTGAAAGCCTGCCAGGCAGCAGAGCAGAGCAGCATGCCTTTGCAGCCAGCTTTGTGCCTATGCAAACACACGTGGCTCACCTGCAGATCATGGGGCTCTGTGCCTACGCAAATGCACATGGCTCACCTGAAGATCAATCTGTGCCTGTGCAAACATATATGGCCCACCTGTACACCATGGCAATGTCGGTGCCTGAGCCCCAGCTGCTGCTCTGGACTGCCGCACCCGAGTCCTTCGGCGGAATAATCATCCTGCAGCAGCAGGCGCCTGTCATCTGCCCAGCCACTGCGGGGTGGCGCTCGATTGTTTCAGGGCATAGGGCAGCACTCCCTGCTTGGCTGGGCCCAGCTGATCCCTCCCGCTGCAAGCTGACATAGGCAGAGCCCAGATGCAGGCAGCCCTCAGCACTCCAGGCCTGCTGAAGAAGCCCATTCAGAGGCCAGGTCCAACTGGCAGCCCAGAGCAGTGGCTCACAGGTCGGTGTCCCCAGCGTTGCTGGACAGATCCACTTGGATGTCGTAGGAGCCAGCTTCCGCCTCAAAGTCTGCCACGTAGAAGACGTAGGTGCTGTTCTGGCCCCTCCTGAGAGTGGCTGAAGCTGAGCAGTACTGAGAGTACTGGGAGGGGGGCTGGTCAAGGCAGCTGTCCCAGTCGCTCTCTGTGGCTGCAGAGCTGTACAGCAACGAGGCCAGCAGTAGGTGTAGCAGGGCAAGCTGCAGCGTCCACCTGGTCCGTGGCCTGCCGTGCATCATGGTGTTGGTGCTGCAGCTGCGCTCGTGCAGTGCCCTTCTGTACAGCAGCCCGTCCTGTCTGGCTTATCAACCTTCAGCTGCACGGCTCGAGCGCCAGGCTCCAATTCTGCAGGCCACTAGGCAGGTCTGCAGACATGAAAGCATGTCACTCAGGCAATGCTGTAGATGAAGGAGTGTTGTCAGGGCTGCGAGCTCATCACATTGCTGCGGCACACATCAAAGCTGGCAGCAACAGTTTGGACTAGCACCCTAAAACTGGTTATCAGCTCGGCCGCAGTCCTCGTCCGAACAACAGTACAGTGGTCCGACTGCTTACAACCACCCCGCTGCAGGCTGTTCTTGTCGGCATGCAACCTTTGCTTTCTATCCAGCAGAACACTCAAATGATCTTGCCTGTCTTGACAAACCCAAGGCCCACTGTCACTTCAGGTGTTGGTGCAAGTGCCTCCAGGACACCAGTCAGGATGGCAGCCAAGCTACTGCATGGGAAAGTCTGTCTGGTAACAGGTGATTAGGCAGACCTGCTCTCAGAGGCACTGCAGCCTCCATCCGGTACTGATGCCGTTTTCAAGCTGCAGGGGGGAGCCGAGGCATTGGCAAGGTGCGCATGCCTTATGCATATGCGCCATGCATATAGCATGCAGTGTGACATTGCCTCAGGGGCCTGCTCATGCTCGATTCCTTGGATGCAAAGGCTATCACAGCTTGCCTGTCATGCATACATCTATGTTGACCAAGCTGCCTGAAACCAAGCCGCCTGCTGCAGGCCATTGCAGAGCGCTTTGCCGTGGAGGGTGCGACCATTCACTTGGCAGCACGCACCAAAAGTCAAATGGAAGAGGTGGGCGACCTCAGCTGCGTGCTTGTGCTGTTGGTGCTCCAGGCTCAGCCGCCTTCTCTGTCACACAGTGGCCCAGGGACAGAGACAGTCCCAGGCTTCTGCATGCAGCCTCCCCTGGAGCTGAAGCAAGCTGTTGCCTTGCTAGTTGCACTCAACTGATGGCCTGAGCACATTTACAGATAACTGCCCTTGACTAATGGCCTGAGCACAGGCAGAAGCTCAGGCCCTAGCCTGACTCCAGCTCAAGCAACCCTAGCCCACCGCCATTCACTGTGCCCATCCACTTTCAAGTGCCGGTTGTGATGCACCTGCATTGCGTGCAAAGGAAGTAGTTCCTTGTTCTGAAGGAGGCTGCTGGCCCTGTAGGTGGCTGAGTCATTGTAATTCCTTCTTCTGAAGAAGGCTGCCTGACTGCAGGTGGCTGAGTCATTGTAGTTTCTCCTTCTGGAGAAGGCTGCCTGCCCTGTGGGTGGCTGAGTTGTATTTTCTCCTTCTGAGGGAGACTGCTTGCCCTGCAGGTGGCTGAGTTGTTGTCTTCCTCTTTTTGAAGGAGGCCGCCCGCCCTGCAGGTGGCCGAGTCGTTGTAATTTCTTTTTCTGAAGAAGGCTGCTGCCCTGTGGGTGGCTGAGTTGCTGTACTCCCTCCTTGTGAAGAAGACTGCCTGCCCTGTAGGTGGCTGAGATTGTTGTCTTCTCCTTTTAGAAGAAGGCTGCCTGCCCTGCAGGTGGCCGAGTTGTTGTAAGTCCTTTTTCTGAAGAAGGCTGCCTGCCCTGTGGGGGGCTGAGTTGCTGTGATTCCTCCTTCTGAAGGAGACTGCCCGCCCTGCAGGTGGCCGAATCCTGCAGGGCCAAGGGGGCAGCCGACGTTCTGGTTCACCCAATCGATCTCACAGATGTCTCAGCCATCAACCAGCTGGCTGAGACCCTGCAGGAGCGCCACCAGGTGCACTGTGCAGCTTGCGTGCTTCAACAGATGATGTCAGGCCTGACCTCTGGGGGGCAGTAGTGGGACAGGCCGCCGAAGGGGCTGCCTCATGCTGAGAAGATCATCAGCTACCACTCTGCTTTATGCTTCAAGCCTGCCTTCAGACCTGTCTACTTCGGCTGAGCACTCTCCAGCTGGAGGTGTCTGAGGCGGGTCCAGAGGCCTACCACCCTCACAAGAACGTGGTCTGGTGCTTTGACTGCAGGCCTGTGATGTTTTGGTCAACAATGCTGGCATCATGCCACAGAAAGAGGGGCCCACCAGTGAGCATAGCACTGCCCTGTGCTGACATCATGGAGGCTTCTGAGAGTCTCTTTGCCAATGCCGCTTCTGAGGGAGTGTCTAGTTGCCCACCACCTCTAAGCGCATTGCAGAGCTTCAAAGTGCTCACTGCCTGCACCTGCACCCATAGCATGCCAACAGGCGCACTGCATTTCCTGTTGTGGAGCACAGCCTGCTGCAAGCAGCAACCAATGGGACATAGCCTGCCTTGCAAGGCCTGCAGCAGCCTAGCCAAACCCGTGCAGATTGAGGTGTTCACGTTTACCAGGTTTGTCCCTCACCCTGCAGATGATTCGGGAGCCTACGAGGATTGGCATCGGACGATGCAGGTCAACGTGCTGGCACCAATGCAGCTGACCAGCCTGCTGGTGCCCGGCATGCAGAAGCAGAAGTGGGGCCTCATTGTCAACATTGGCAGCGTGGCTGGCGGTGAGCGGCTTTTGCCGTACTGAAGCATGGGCCTTGTGGGCGTCATCCCACCTGATACATTGCCTGCTGTCAAACGTATTGCTGGCTGTCTGCAACTCTCTCAGCCTGCACAGTGTAGGAATCCGAGGTCCCCTCTGTTTCTGCATGCAGTGGAGCCAATGGCAGGGACCCCAGCATATGCCACCAGCAAGCACGCACTCAGAGGCTGGAGCACCTCATGCTATGCGGTATAGTCCTCTCTTTGTTGCATCTGCGGTGTTGTTGCTGCGCAATCCCTGCTTGCTGGCTTGAGCCGCCCAGACAGTGTTCATGCTGATATTCTGTGGTTACAGCAATGTGGCACCACCTCAGTGCATACAATTAGATGATTGAATGTTGCCTGCAGGCCTTGAGAAATGACAATATCAAGGTAGTCCTCATCAATCCTGCAGCAGTCCGAACAGGTGGGTGCCTGTCCTGAGGTCAGCAAGCATCATGCCAGGCATGTGTACTTGCAGCTGTAATCAGCGTTGATGTTAACAACAGCACCTCACTGTGTACAGATATGACCGCTGGCCGAGGATTCATCCCTGAGAGAATGCTGCATCCCGAGGACATTGCAGAGAGTGCCATGCTTGCCATCCACACTTCTGAAAACGCTTGCCCACAGGAAATCACTATGAGGCTTGGCCAAAGTGCCATGCAATGACCGCCTTTCCAAAAGGCGCTGCACTAGGGACCGCATTTCTTTCATTTCGCTGTGATGCTTTACAGCAAAAACAAAAGAATTGAGGCAAAAGCAGGGCTCCCACCCTTCAACCCCTCCGTGATAAGTCTGCCATTGGCTGGTGGCTGCTGCCTTGGCAACAGTGTTGACAGAATCTGAGCCTATGCAAGGCTCAGACTTCATTAAATGACAGATGGACTTCTGATCAAGCTTCAAACTGCAGCGTCAGTGCAACAGCTGTGTTGGGGCAGTATAGGGACTCAGACAGTGTTCTAGCCTGATGCAGCAGCAAGAGAGGTACAAGCATGGTGAGTCATTGTATGACTTCAGTCACACCATGGTGCGCCTGCCTGGGACCCTGGACACCAGGAACCCCAGGGACAGACAAGCGCATTATGTCTCATGACAGAGGGTATGCTGCTGCTGTGAGGCTGAGCCCATACCAATTCTGTGCAGGCAGAGAGGAAATCATTTGTCAGGAGTCATGCAGAGACTAGGTGCATGAACACTTCTCTGGCTGACAGCAGAGGCTGTGCCCCCCCTACTTGATGTTGTCTGGCAGCGTGTTATCGCCTGCTAGTGCCTTGCGCTGAGTCACCAGAAACTGCGCCGGCCTGACAGCCTGCCCTCGGCTGGCTTGCCTTCCGTGGCCGGGATACCAGAAACTACAGTGGACGGCGCCTTGGGCGCTGTTGGCTCAGGCTCCTTCTCAAACAGGAGTCGGAGGGGCGCCAGGTGTTTCACAGCACCATCGATGTGCACCTGCACACCAGCAGGGAGCACTTACTGCCAGGCTTGAGGAATGGCCCAAGGCAGTGCCATGCTGCACATGCCCAGCAGCAGATTGCAACTGTCTCTGGACATGATGTAGCCAACTGCACTCAGCAGCACGGCCCCTATGGCGTCGTTGACATGCACCTGCATCAGGCATGACATGCACAGCAGCAGGCATGACAGCTGTTCGAACAGCAAGACATGAGCAAGCTCTGCTGCTGTTCCTAGGTGCTCACACAGCAGCAGACTAGACCAAACTGCAGGTGGAGGGCAAGGCTGCAACTAGCCTCTGACAGTGAGGCTTGAACTCCAGGCAATCTGGATGTGTGCAGGGCGGCCTGCGTCACTTGCTGTGTAGATGTGGGTGTGCAGGCTTGTGTGTTGAGAAGCATGCATGCATGGCAGGCACAGCAAGCACTTGTTTGGCGCATGCCACTGTTGCATGGAGCTCTGTCACAGCCTTCAGCAGTGGGCCAAGGCACAACATTGTGGCTTCCCGAGGCCAGCCCATTGCGACTGATGTGCAGGCTGCCTGCATCTGGTGCAGCAGACTAAGCATCTAAGTGCATGGCAGGCTGTCCAGAGTGCTGCCTAACTGCAGGCCTGAGAGCTGAAGCAGCTGAGTCAGCACACGATGGGCCCTGAACCTGATCAGCCACACAAGGCTGCATACAGAAGCGTGCACCAGGTCATCAGCGAGATGAGCCAGCACCCCGTCCAAGTGGGTCTGCACACGAGGTCCCCGCCACCACAGCCAGCTGCGACAGGCTGCTCACATGACAGCACGTACCTGGTCGACCTTGAGGTGGGTCAGCGCCCCCTGGAAGTGGGAGACCACAATGTCAAAGTGCCGGTCATCTGCCCCTAGCTCACGGATGACACGCGAGTGGGCAGCCCCCAGGTCTCGCCCTGCATCCCGTCACAGAATGCGATGAGTTCGGAGTGGCCCATGCCACTGCGCAGCACCTGGTCAACTTGGTCGGCAGCCTCCTGGGCCTGCTCTGCACAAGCAGCCATCGCTGAGGGGGTGCTGCAGTGTAAGCTGGTGAGCAACAGATGCCAAGAGGCAGCTCCAGAGTATCTCCTTGCATGCCACAAAGAGGCACTGCAAGCTGCCTCACTCGCCTAGAGCCCCCTAGAAGAAGCAGCAGCAGCATGTCAAGCAGTGATGAAGCGCAAACAGGCAGAGCTGGTGCACCCTGGTACTCCCCTTAGCCCACGTAGCGAGCAGGCATTGCAGCAGTTTCAGCACGCCCTCACTTGCGCTCCCCTCAGAACCAGCAGCAACAGCATGTCAAGCCGCTGTGCATCAGCTCAGCCTGCCTTATTCGGGTTTCTGGTTCTCAAGACAGGCAGCAAAAGCATGCCAAAGAGGCTGACTGGCCTTTGTGTTCCTGCGCGCCCCAAGCGATGACAGCATGCTCAGCAGGTCTCAGCTCGTAGCAAGTGCACTGTTTTGACTCACCCTTGTACTCCTCCGGCCCTCCAAAGGCATACGTCATGAAATGCACCTGCAGCACAGCTTTGCTAGTGTCTACAAATGCTGAGTGAGCCCAGAGGAATGATGTTGTGCCAGCTGAGGACAGGTAGCAATGTGAGCCAAAGTGTCAGCTCAGAGATGTTGGATCAACGCCTGACTGGCACGCTGCCAGCAGGATAAGCATATTCTTCTGGCTGAGCCAGCCAGGATGAATGCATGGGCAGGCAGCAAGAAAAGCTTTCCGCTTTGCGCAGGCTAGCGTTTCACGCTGTTGCATGACTTGCCTGCTTTCTCGCCAGCTTCCGCATATCAACACCTGCACAGAATTTGGAGTACTCAGGTGGCCACATGCCTGCATCATGGCACTACTTGCAGGGGCTTCTGAAAAGCCACCAGGCGGCAGACATCGCTTGCAGAGCCCGAATTTCCGATGACGGCACCCTGGTGAGTGCTTACCTTCAAAGAAGTGGTTGATCTTTGGGTCTGACGCAATCCTCTTGTAGCTGCAGTGCCACAAAGGACAGGTATGAGCGGGGTGATTGTTCACCTTGCAACACAGATGCCTGGGACATTGCAAGCTCTCTGACCCAAGCTGCTTCACTCTGACAACAAGAGCACCAGCAGACTGAGCGTGGTCCATTCACACAGGTGCATCACAGTCACATACACTATTTATATAGAGGTGCAGCACAGCAACTGGATGTGCAATGCATGGCTGCAAGCAACCTCACCCCCGTCTCAACAATATAAATGGCCGTGCACCACCACAATGCAGCACAGTGCAACAACTCACAACTCCAGCACAGCTGCATCCACCGCTGCCTTCCCGCCCAGCTTGCTGTACATGCTCTTGGTCTTGCGCTCGTGCTCTGGTTCGCCGGGCTGGCGGCTGCGTCGCACGTGCTCTGGGTCGCCAGGCTGGCGGCTGCGGCGCACGCGGGGGGCAGCTCCTGCCTCGCTTGCTGCCTCGCTGGGCCTGCAGGCACACCGTCCTAGCATGAGACCCCGGCCAGCAGAAGCTGTAAGGGCAGGCGGTCGAGCTGACATGGTCAGCATGAGCGCCCATACGTGCTGTCTCGCTGGTCCTGTAGGGCAGTGGGCTGCACTGACTTCCAGGGAAACAAGCAGCACAGGCTGCATGTGATGCTGCCTGTAGGGGTGGCTTGCTGGGGTAGCCCGCTCTGACTGCTTGAGCCCGCCAGCGGGGGCATGGAGGCCACTGCGCGAGGAGCAGCAGCATCACCTCTTGACAGCACAGCCTGGGGTGGATGTGTCGGCAACCTGGCCCTGGACGCCTTGGGCCTGGCAGCATGAAGCTTGTGCCCACTGCAGCAGACCTGCAGGGCCACGTTGCAGTGCGCCTTGCAGCTGCGGGGGCTGTGCTGACTGGGCTGATGAGCTGCTGACAGGTCCTGAAACAGGCTGAAGGGGCTGCGGAGGGCTGCGGACGGACAGCTGGTACGGTGTCCATCACTCACAACACCATCTACCACAACTTCAAACAGCAGTGCAAGAGACCTGCGCTTCAACTGCTGACAGGCCAGACGCCACACAACGTTGTCCTATGACTGCTCATTGTGCCGCTGGTGGACTTGCTGAGGCTGGCAGAGAGCCAACCAATTGCCAAAAGGGCGGCTGGCAACGCTGTGGAGTTGTAGTGGAGGGCAAAGCTACAATCAGCATGAAGCTGGATCATCTGAAGATCGTCCAGCACACATCATTTTGGATAATGATGAAAAGCTATCATTGTGATGTTGCGACAGGAGCTCCCCGCGTCAAGCTGTCGATAATGCTGTAGTCGCTTGTAGTGCCCCCACAAAGGGGGCGTGAGCGGGATGGATGCGATGGAGACAGTCAGCAGCTGCCAACACAGCAAAGGTGCCGCGTTGTGGAGTGCAGGCACCCTAGGAGGACATACCAATCAAACCTACCACTGCCTTCTGCGCTGCGCAGTGACCACACCTGACACAACCTCTGGAAGCTGCAGCGGCCACGTGTTTGCGATACCTGGGCCTGATGCCTGTAGACCTGCCACATGTGGAGTAGGCACTCTGGCAGTCACAGCTGACATCAAAGCTCTCCACTGCAGGGTACACCCATCCCTGCACCCAACTGGTCTCTGCCTGCCCAGGTGCAACAGGCTGTCCCCCCACAGTAGCTGAGGCTTCAGGTGCCTGTAGAGCTGCCGTTCTGTGGGAGGCAGGCACCTGGAAGGACAGCCTGGTCAAACCTACCATCTGCACTGTGCAATACCAGGCGACAAACACACCAACCCCTGCACCCACCTGGGTGCTGCCTGCACAGATGCAGCGGGCTGCGTCTCTGCAGCAGCTGGAACTGGCGCCTGTGCAGCAGCTGGAACTGGCGCCTGTGCAGCAGCTGGAACTGGCGCCTGTGCAGGGGTGCTCGCAGGTGCTGCAGGCGCCTTGGCTGCAGGCAGGCGAGCAGAAATGAAGTCAGCTGGACAGGCCTGTGCATTGATAGGGGCTCTGTGTGCCAGTGTGGTTGCGGTCTGCACGCTGCCAGCCACTTGACTTGCTTGGCCTCTCAAGCTGAGCCCCAGCAGGCTCCTGCAGTTCTGTTTCAAGGGGGGCAGAGGGGCGTCGCAGGCGCCCGCAGCAGCTGTGGGCTTGGCAGTGGGGCCGCTTACCTGGTGTGGCCAAGCTTCTGGGCTGCAGGGCTGCTGCTACTGCCATCACCCGCTCCTGGCCGGGGTCCACTGCATCTGCAAGCAGCACCTCACTTCATCAGCTGCAGAGCCTGCACCTTCTTCAGCTGTAAATGTGAAGCAGGCATCCAGCAGGGGTTTGGGAGCTGGCTACCCTGTCTGGGAGAGGTCTGGAGGGAACTCTCGATGACCTCCAGGAGTCAAGCAAGGCAAACGCGTGCACAGGGGCCCAGCAGGACCTCAGATGATCATGCTGATTTGATGGCTCAGCCTGCTGCAATGCTGGTGTGGCGTGACCCTCATCCTCGTCGTGCAGCCAGCTGCCCCAGAGGTGTCTAACCAGGTGTCCACAAGCATGATATGTCGTGCAGTTGGTCAGCGCATGACTTGGCAGGCGAATTGCTGTCTGCTCATAGGGGCGCCAGGCTAGTGACTGGCAGCATGCCACAATGTCGATGTACAAGGTGACCCCGAAGCATGCTGGTTGGCCGGTGGGAGGCACTGGCCATGCAATGGCAGCACAGTCTCTCACTGTCCAGCCGGAGTGCTCCCATGCTCTCTGACGACATTGTCTCAGCCATCCTTCCTCCCCTAACCACGCGAGAGCCTTGCAGGCAAGCACGCCGTGGGCCTTGTTGTGAAGTCGCTGGTCTTCTCAAAAATGGTTTGTCATTGCACAATACTCTCGTATCCCTTTATTAAACGGCAGGCGGGGTCCCGAGATGGCCTGCGCAATTAGACTACTGAGGCTCAGCAAATTGGTGTTAGTGGAATGACTGGTTCTAGTGTTGACAAGGAATGCCTTGCTGATGTTGCACTGGGTTGTCAAGTTGTGGCAGCAGTGTCAAGCGCCGACAATCTTCAGGACTGCTGCTGCACTGGTTGGGGCCAGCTTGCTCTTGCAGAAGGCCTCCCAGCTCTGCTTGGCGCCCCTGCCAGACTGGGCTGCCGAGTCAGAGGCTTCACCCATGCTATTGGTGTCCTTGGCAGCCAGCTTGCTGCTGCCCTTGGCGCTCCGTCGTGTCTTCACACCCGGGACATTGTCCTCCGTGTTTTCCTTGCCTGGCTGAACCACCGATGCCTGCGGCGGTACAGAACCAAGGCTGGCTGCACATGACGCTCAGTGAAGGCCAGAAGCAGCCCTGGAGTCCCCTTGTCTAGCTGGACGGCAGCCGAATGCAGCTAACTGTTGAGCAGCCCAACGACCACCAGTGAAACTGTCACCCTTGCCGGCATGGGAAGCCAACGCCATAAGTTGCTACACATCAAATAACAACTGAAGCTGGGCGCATGTTTCGACATCAAGATCAAGGCCTCGAGCAGCGTGGACCTGGCGACGCTCCTGCTGCAGATTCAACAGCAGCCAGCCCATGCGTTCCATGTGAGGTGCTGTAATGCAGCAATGCCATTGTGCATAAGGCTCACCGGGGCTGGCATGGCATCGTGCGCCTGCTGCAGCTGCGACAGCAGCTGCTTGGCGGCTGCCCTGGCTTCCTGCGTATTGTCTGTAACCATTGAAGCTGCACAGCATCATGGCATGTTGTGAGTCCTGTGTGCAGAGTATGAGATGAGTCCTTCTGTCGACTGCAGCAGCATTTGGCAGGAGCAGCCTGCCAGTAGGGGCAACCTGCCAACCATGGTGCCAATTTGAGAGTCTGGGCTGCTGACTGCTTGTGCACAGCTGATCAAGCAGCACAGGATGCCCCTGTGCAGGTCCAGGCCTGACATGCAGCAAGTTGTGTGGCTTGACCATGCTGGGAGAGAGACACACCTGCTGCCTTGAGCAGGCTGCTGATGTCACACTGCAGCAGCTGCTCTGGGGAACAACGCTGGGTAGAGGCCTCCAGAGCCACAGCCACCCGCCCCCTCACTTTGGGGTTCCTGCAGAAGCAGCCACAGCATGGCGTCCGCAGTGTGCAGAACTCCGCATGGCCTGGCTGATGGTATGTGTGTTGCAAGGCTGTTGCGCCCAACATGCAGGGCCAGGGGTGTTGTCAGGAAGCTTGGCTCATGGCAGACAGTGTCAGTCAGCGTCACATGCTGCAGGACGGGACACTCAGCGGTCAGCTGCTGCTGCAAGTAGGCTCCAGGGCAGCTCCACGCTGGCAGCCAGGCCTGGGGCACACGGCACTTCGCTGATATGCAGCGCCTCCTGAAACTAGGCATGAACTTAGGCGGGTGCCTAAACCTTGAACCCCCCCTGCAGCAAGGTCCCCAGGAGACAGCGCACACCGGGCAGCATGGCGAGGGGCAGCAGGTGCTCGATGCACAGCGCCATTGCACTGCGGGTGAAGCAACTGCACATGAGCAGCCCTGCACACTAATATGCTGGCAACCACCTGCACTCCTGAAGCAACAGATGGCGATGGACACAGACGCGCGTCCATGTGCAGTGTGATACAGCAGATGCTTGATGCACCCTGTCGGGGCGCAGTGCACTTGGGCGTGGCGTGCAACAGTGGTACATCTTGGTAATTGAAGTTTGCAGTGTCAGCCGCTTACTTGTGAGCAGCGTATGGCAGGAGGTGCTCGATGCACAGCACAGGCTCCACTGCCTCTGCCATCGTCTGCAGGCAGCGCTGCACCTCCTCAATGACGAACTGTTTGTCGTTGGACGAGGCTTTGAGCAGCAGCTGGGCTAGCAGGCTGTCCCCGGGCTTCTTGGGTCCCCCTGCAGGCAGGACAGCCCAGAGAGTGGGCGGGTCAGTCTTGAGCAGCCTGTTGTAGGCCTGTTGACTGAGTGGACTGCTTGACAGCTTTGTGCACAGGCGGTCAATGGGCAACATCATCCCGTGGGCACCATTGTCCTGAAGGTGGTAGGCAGCCTTGAGCATGGACAATAAGGTGGACAATGAGGTGCACACAAAGGGGCCAGGCTGGCTGCAGCTCCCAGAGCAATGGGCTAGCCTCCAAGCACGGGACGAGGTCCACGCAGGGGGACAAGACAGCGGCAGCCACTGCGGCAAAGGCAGCATGGGGCTGACCTGCGTCCATGAAGCCGCTCATGCCGCTCCCAAAGGTGCTGAACAGGTCTGTCGCACACATGACAGCCGTCTGCAGGGTAGCAAAACTGTATCAGACTTTGGACACAGCAGCAGTGCCTGCTCGGGTTTGCAGAGGCATGCACCATCAACAGCTTGATGCGTGCGTCTCACCTTGCACAATGAGCTGCGCAGCGACCTCAGGGACTTGAGAGCCAGAGGCACCACCACGTCTCTGCGAGCAGGCAGGGCAGAGCTGACCTCAGCATGCCTTAGCTGAGCAAGATGAGCAGCAGCAAGCGACCTGTCAACAGTGCAGCTTGCGCAGTGAAGCGCATGCTCATCAGTCCAGACACGGGCAAGCCTACAGCAGTGCGGCCAAAAAGTGCGGCTTGCAGGGCCAGGGCAACAGCCTTTATCAGACACACACACTCACAGCTGAGGTTCACAGAGTTCCCTGTTGTGGTGTGCCAGACGTCGTATGAGGAGCAGGCCGCGGCACGCGGCAGTCCAGTCTTTGGATGCTGCCAAGGCCAGAGCTTCCTGCAGCAGCGCCAGGAGAGAGACCGCTCCAGTGATGCAAGCTATGCCATGAAATGGCCACCTTGAGAAGTCATGCAGCAATGCCCAGGTGGGAGACTGCCCTGCTCAGGAGACCAGGGGACCAGTCTCCTGCAGGCCATGTCACAGCCTCCACTGGATTGCGTGCATGCTTGCATGCCCAACTCGAGGTGGCACGGGCTCCAGCAGCTTCAAGTAGCACCTGCCTGGGATGCCTAACACAACGGCACCTGGGGGCCTTGGCTTTGCTCAGAGCATGCAGTGCTTGGATGTGGTCGGGGCCATCCTCCGCCACAAGTATGCTGCCCCCTGGGCAGCATGGCCTTCCTGCAGGCTGCAAATCTTGGTGTGCTACTGAGCATCTTCTGTTGTGCAGCAACCTGCGCCATGCTGCCACTTCCCCTGTCAAAGTGAACACACAAGCATGCTGCAGCCTGCGCATGCATGCCATCATCTCTTGCACAGTGGTACATTGCCTGCCTCAACTGTTCATCAAAATGCCATCGAGGCAATGCACGCCTTGCTCTGTGCCTAGTGTTTCAGATGGTGCGGCGCCCTGTGCAAGATGCAGAAACAGTCCTGCAAGCCACGCAGTGCTTCATGCTGCCCGACAGTGGGCAGGCGCCTCAGGGCGCACACCTTGCTCTGGGCCTCAGCATCCTCCAGTGGCTCCAGCTGCTCTGTTGGAGTGTACTCCACCTCAAAGACCACTGGCTCTGGGCCGTCTGGCAGCACCTGTTGCGCAGCTGAGCTGCTGGGACCCGCCTGCATGAGCCAAACCCCATGAAAGGACCAAGGACTGAGAGCTGCCTTGGTCATCGACCCAAGGTGGAAGAGACTACCCAGAATGCAATCTCTGCCGGCCTGTGAACAGAGCCTGACGGCTCAAATCTTGGCTGGCTGTAGCCAAGGCATGTAGAGCAACGCGTGGCAGACTTGAGGCTGCCATAGCCGGTCAAACATGGTCACTGGAGCTGTGTAGCCCTCCAGGGGGTGCAGGGCTTATTTCATACACATGCAGTCACAGCTCCACCGTGGCACTTTGCACACCTCAGCTCCTGCAAGTCTGGCGCGCGCTTCTTCAGCTGCCTTGATTTCTTTAGCTGTGGGACCTGGCGTGGTTGAGACCCCCTGCTGCATTGATCTAGCCTGCTTGGAGTTCCGCTTCTCCTCTGTAGCTGTGTCCTCACTACGGGGATGCTTGCCTGTCATCACAAGCTTTACCAGAGCTAGACTGACGGTGGCCCCCGCGAAAACAACCCAAGTGTTGGCTCGCATGCGAAGGCATTCACCATAATTCCAAAATTCAGCTTGCTTTCTGTTTGACTGGACAAAACTGACTTCAAAACTGCTGGCAGCATGAGTGAGCATTCAATGCTCATAATGACCTGCCAAGGGCCTCAAGCACTACAACTGGGGTTCTGCATGTCAATGCTTCCATCGAAGACACTTCAGGTGGGCCGGTTTCGATCAGCAGAGGAGCCATGGATCAGCTTCCAGGATCGTCATTGATCATCTGAAGCAGCGCCACCAGCGTAAGGCCAGCAAGCATTGCCAGGAAGCACAGCACCCGGCGCAGCTTGGCCTGCCTGGTGAGCAGGGGCCCAGAGAAGTCATCTAGCACGATCTCAAAAGCAATGTATATGAAAGCGCCTGCAGCATTCAGTCGTGATCACCAGGGTTGCTGCTCCACTTGCTGCTACTCACTACGAAATAATGTCATGTCGGGCATGCATCAGGTGCCCGACCAGATCAGTGTGCAAAGCAGCTGGCGGCGGCCAGAGCAATGTCACGTGCTGCAGTCAGTTGTGCAGACATGCTGCATGAGGCTGCCAGCCGACTGTGCGGCATCATACTGCCGCCTGGTGCGGCTGAGGCCAAGTGGCAAACTGCTTGCTCCTGTACAAAGCACCTGCAGCTTGCAAAGTCAGCACAGGCTCACCAGCTATGAGGCCAAAGAATACCAGAGTAACCCAGTTTGAGACGCTGCTGAGGGCCACTCCAATGCCCACCCCAACAGGGACAGTGAGCGCAAATGGCAGCAGCACCATGAAGACTTGCCTGCAGGTAGCAAAGAGGCGTTTCAACAATACTTGTTACACTGCTGTATTATCTGTACACACGCACTCTTCCCATGGCACGAGAAGACGTCAACAGGTCCACTGCGAAGGTAGGGATAGATGTTACCCTGGCAGCCTTGATCTGACTGCACCGATTTCAGCCCGTTACAGTGCTTCAGTCACGCAAGTATACAGGGTTGTAAGGCCTTGTGGTACCCACAAGCTCTCTATAGCTGAAGAATACGCTGCTTCCAGCAGATCGCCAAGTAGCATGAGGCCCTGGCAGATCGGAACAGCAGAAGCTCCACTCTCCGAAGCACTCACCAGATGGTGGCGCCCTGCTGTGTAAGGCGGCTGCTGAGGGCCACAGACTCAACCCACTTGTGGGACACCAGAGCCACCAGCACCACAACCACATCAGCCTTGGTCACCTGCAGGGTGACGTTGAGCTGTCAGCATGACAAGCAACAGAAGGAAGAACAGCTTGCTGGTGTGCCTTTGGTTGCAGACAGCCCAGAGGGGCTTAGTTGACAACAGAAGCAGATGGTGGCTCTGTACTTGTCTTCTGAACTGCCTACTCAGCAGAGCGCTGCATGTCCCTGGGTCAACTCTGAGAGCAGATAAAATGCTGGTAGATCCTCAGGAAGACCCTCCAGTTAATCGATTGCCACTTACCTGCAGACCCAACGGTGGGCCCCTTCCTGCCACAGAGCATGCATCAACAATGGTCATATAGTAAAAGTTCGCCAGCCTGTCCACAAGCAGCGACCCAACTACACTGCATCCCAGCAGCATGCACATTGATGTGACAGGACTAGCAACCTGGAGTGGTGACTGTGGCAGCGCGTGCCCGCCATGCCCGACATCACACTGCAACAGCACTGTGCAGTTCTGATGAGCCAGCAGCAGAGCCCCACCTGCAGCCCCATGCTCATGCCTTCCAGCAGGGCATGTATGCAGATGCCGAGCCACAGCACCAGCGGCGCAATCCACCCGCTGCCCTTGAGCCCCAGGCCGCCGCTGCGGGCAGGCTGCATCAGGGCAGCTGTGTGGGGGCTGGGGTCTGCTCCACACCCACAGTTGCTGCACCCCTCAGGCTCCCCGGTGCTGCTCCCGTTCTTGGTGCCAGACTCCACCAGGGCCAGGTTTTTGACAGTGGGCTGCAGCCAGGCAGAGCAGTTTGTTGGCATGCTTGCATTTGTGCTTCACCATGCAGGACAGTCAAAGGTGGCTCACTCCACCAGAAGCCTTCACTCGTGGCCGGCCAGGCGGGATCATGTCAGCAGCGGCCTGCAACCTTTTGCTCATGGACTGCTGCTCTAACAGTCAGCAAGTTTGACGTGGTTGGCTTGACAGTGGGACCCAGGAGGCAGTGGGATTCCTTGCAGGCACTCAGGCTCAGCAAGTGGTCGTTGGCAGCAGCACTGAGTGAAGGGCTGGTCAGAACAGCATCAAAGGGCTGCAGGAGACGCAATGCTTGGACTGGTCTTCCAACATTGATGCACACAGCAGCACTGGTACTAAGCGGACCTGGTGGGAGCTCACCTAGGGAGGGGCACAGATGTGCAGCGGCTTCTAGGCCGCTTTCTTTGGTGAGCAGCATCAGAACCAGTGTGGACCTGATGGGTCTCACCTGGGGCAGGGGCACAGAGCTGCAGCAGCCGCCAGGCACGCCAGCCTGGGAGCCTGGCGCAGGGTGCTGCTGCAGCAGGGGAGCCAGCAAGCGCGACACAAAAAATACGGTCATGAAGCCGATTGCGGCCAGGAAGTAGCACTGCAGACAGCAGGGTACAGCTTGTCAGCGACCTGCAGCAGGGCTGAGCCAGCCATGCAGTGCAGGAATGCGCTGGACCCTGACGCGGGCTTTTGACGCTGAGACAGGGCAAGTCAACATGCTGGCAGCGACAGCAGCAACCTGGGCATGCGTGATTCAGCACAAGTGCACAAAGAAGGGGCACCAAACAAGACACATCTACAAACATACCGCACATAGCAGAGCTCAAGGCATATGCGGGGCTGCCAGGCATTTCAGTCACCCGGAACCGAACTGCGGTCCGCAGCAGTGCTCTGCCAAGCAGCGCTGTCAACTTGGGCACCCGTGCTACCTGACAGGGCCTAATGCAACAGATGGGCGCAAGTGCAGAGGCAGTCCAACCTGCCGGTGCACACTTGTCACCCAGCCCCAAACCCTGGCCTCAGCAGCAGCCAAGCAGCAGGAAACCCTCTGCACCCATGCCAGGCTGTAGGCGTGCCACATTGGGGAGCTCACCGCGTCCAGAGGAGGCCAAGCTTACCAGGTTGTACTTGTCGCCCAAGACCGCAGTGTTGGCAGCAGCAGCGTCCCCTTGGAAGTGCATGAAACCAAAGGTGAGGAACACGCCGCCCGCAAAGCAGTTCATCATGGACATCAGCAGGTGCCCGGGCTGGAAGATGGCCCACTTGGTGCGAGAGACAATGGGAATGAGCACGCCCTGCATATGGAAGCATGTAGGATGAGACCAAGTGGTGTGTAGGCTGCACAATTCCAATCCTGTCTGCCCTCAAGAATAGCCATGCGCCTGCCCTGCAGCAGATAGGAGTCGGCTGTGTGAGAAGGACCAAATTGAAGCAGACAACAGGAGACCGGTCTCGCTGTGGCACGAACCCACAGGCAGTCCGCAATGTGAAGCAGGCTGTGCATCACCTACATGTCAGCAGGCCTGTGCTGGCCCAACAATGCAAACAGCACATTGACAATGCAGACATGAAAACAGCAAAGTAACCCCTCTGTGGTGGTCGTGCTTTGGGCGCACCACAGAGGCTGCCTGTGCAACCTGCATGCCCCAATCTTTTGTGGAATGCAGGGTCAGCATGCTCACAGCAATCTTACCAGCAGGGCTTCCAAGAAGAGGGCAGCAGCGCCAACTCCCTTGACCACATTGGTGGTATGGTCGTCAGGCGTGGTGCTGTCTGTGCTGGGTTCCTCTGCAGCCAGTTGGCAGCCCTGGGTGGCCTGCAGGCAGAAGAGAAGCCAGCTGTCAAGTATAGACCAATTCAACTTACACAGTGCTGCAGAAGTGCATCGTTGCGCTGGGACACATGACGGCACGCGCACCATCAGCCAGTTCGCTATGGTGACCACATCAGCAGAACAGCACAGTCAGGCTCATAAGCAGCCAGTGAGTTCCCAAGTTGAGAAACTGCATTTGGCTGCTATGCACACCACTGCGTCCTCGAGCATGTTTTCAACCATCAACAAAAGCTCACCTCACAAGCCACAATGGCCAGAGCAGCACTGGCTAGCCCTTGGTCTGTGAGAGTCCTCTGGGGCGTGCCATAGGAGTCAATGAGGTCGTCAGCACTCAGGGAGGTTCCCGCGCTGGTGTCTGCAGAGGCCTCAGCCTCAGCGTTGGCCCTGCAGGCCACAGGGCATTCAGCAGGTGCTGGGACCCTTGCTTGCCAGGAGCAGGGGTTTGGGCAGATGAAAGCATGCAGCATACTATTTGCAGCTGCAGGTTAGGCAATGCAGTGCAGATGCTTGTGGTGACCGCGTCTGGCACTGCTGGGGCACCCCTGTGCGGTGGCAACGACATGAACACAGAGTCACAGCCGCTGGTGCAACTGACTCACGCAGTGGCGGCGTGTGCAAGAAAGAGTTTTGCTGGAGGGGCGTGACAAGAGCTGGCTAGCCATGCAGGCTCTTCAACAGATGCCCATGGCTTGAGAGGAGCAATCAATGTCACCACAGGGTGATGCTAAAGCCTCTGCCACCTGAGCAGGCAGCCCGCTGTGACCACTGGCAAGCAACAGGGTGTGATGGTCAGGATGGGCCTCACGTGATGAGAGACATGAGCTGGGTGGTGCTGTCGGCTGAAACATCCCCAGCTGTGGCATTGATGAGCCCCTCAATCTCCTGAGTGGGAGTGTCGGGAATGCTCTCAAGGAAAGGCTGTGGGCCCGACTGCGTGTGGCCGGCATGCAGCAGCTGCCGCAGCATCAGGGGGCGTGTGGGATGGGAGATGGCTCGCAGTCGCGCACCCTGAGCCCGTGCCGCCAAGCTCAGCAGGAGCAGGCATGCTGCTGCAGGCCCAGCAGCCCTTGCCATGCTCCACCGGCCTGTCTAGAATGTGTGATTTGCTGCATCCAAGAAGGCTCAGTCAGACAAGGCACAGTCAGTGCATCCACAGGCCGTCTCAGAGCACAGGACAGGCAGGAGGACTGGGTGTACCTGCCTGAAGACACCTGGATTGAAAACTGTGGATTTCGACTGCTGCAGAGAGTATTAGCAGCTGTGACCAGAGTATCTCAGCCTACTCGCTGCCGCAGTGCAGATTCATAGAGATAAAGATTGTACCAGCATCATGTGTACCAGCAAATTTATGATGACTCAAAGCGGCGGCCCCGCATTGGACAGCATGAGCGTTGGTCGCTCCCCGAAGGAACACAGAGCTGAAGGCTCGGGCTGCAAGTAGCTTTCAGATAAGACCGTATCCCTGTCTCATAGGCGAATGTGACTGTTTGGAGATCTCATCCGTTACGAGCTTGTGTCACACAGAAGCTTCAGGTGCTTCATCAAGTGTCTCATTTATCGCTGAACTTGAAGTCAGTTGGCCATGCCTGGGCTCGTGTACATGACTGGATTGCCTTTCTGCCCAGCCCCATTCCCTGACCATGCTTTGTAAGCGCCGACGTCCTCTGGTGTCAGCTGAGGGACCACATTCACCTGCAGCAGCATTATGGCAGCAGCACTGAAAATGTGTCCTCTTCGAAGGTCTGTGATGGCACAGGTGAGAGAAGCAGAAGCTGCGTGGCGCATTGCTGCAGTGCCCCTGAAAGGACATCACAGGCTCTGGCAGCCGCATGTTGAAGACGTGGCAGCCGCTCACGTGTGTGGGGTAGGCCAGGGCAGCCCCATGCTGCTTCACGACCCTCTCAAAGGCATAGAAGATGCCCTCCCTGAAGCCGCCGTACTCTCGCGACTTGGCCGGGGTGGTGTGCAGCTGCAGGCAATGCAGCATGCTTGCGGATGCGGCCAACTGTACAGGCTGCAGCACACTCAGGAAAAGGGGACACCAGGGGTACCACACAGCATGAGATCACAGCTGACATACAGCATGCGCGATGCACAGCTGCAGCAGACGCATTGCGTCAGGGACTGTGCTGCATGAGGCAGGCAGACACCTGAGCCCCACAGTGCTGTCAGATCCTGGCGCTGTCTGGGCCCAGTAAGGCGCGCGTTGACTGTGCATGCGGGGTGCAGACGGGCCAAGACGGTGTAGGGCAGACTGGGCTCAGCTCCAGATCAGGACACAGGCCAGCAGCACACCACTCAGCAGCTGCTCACAATGGTGAAGATGTTGCAGCAGTGGTTCTCCACGCCTGTGAAGCCCACCCACAGGGGCAGCCGCCTGTCGATGCCGTCAATGGTGTCCAGGTAGGCCCGCATGCACTTTGTGATGCTCTGCACCTGTGGAGGGCGGGCAGGCGAGTTGCGTGAGCAATCTGCAAGGGCTTGGTGACTGCCTGTGAACACCTTTCATGCACTGTGGGGTGCTCTGCACCCATCGGCCACAGGCAGGCAGTGTCTGGGTCCCTTGGCAGCGGTGTTTGACAACAGCCTGGTCTGCCTGTATACCTGGTGATGCTCTGCACCAGCATTTGACATTGAGCACACAGGCATGGAGGGCACTGATGCAAGGTGCAGGTGGCAGAGGGGGCGCACTTGCGGGCCGGCCTCCGCTGTTGTAACTGCTGCATGAGCTGCGGGGCTTTGCAGCGGGCAGTGCTGCTGAATGAATGAGCAAGGGCAGTCTCTTTAAGGCTGGCAGAAGTGTGCAGAGCTGACATGAATTGTAGCAGGGCAGGCCATTGATGTCCAAAAGACTGCTGAAGCTGGGAGGGCTGCTCGCTGGACTACAGGCCCTTGACACCTGCTGGCTGCTGAGGCTGCAAGTCTGATTGTCCCTGCCTCAGCTCACGCTTGAGTCCTCACTCTAACCCCAGTCCTGGCTGCACACTAATCAGAGTGAAACTCGACAGCGTGCTTCCCCACTTGGTGCCCTGGCTGCATCTGGCCCCAACGCAACAACAAAAGCATGCCTGTCAGGCGTTGTGCTCCACGCCTCCGGCCTGGCATCATTGCCCCCGCTGCCCTGGTGGCTCGCACCCAAGATGGATCACATCAGCAAACTGCTGCCTCACCTGGTCGAAGTCCTGATAGCGCACTCCCCAGGTGAACTGCATGACGCGGGGTTTGTTGAAGTTGACCACCACACGAGTCTTTGCAATGCGTGACTCGTTATGGATCACCTGCTCTGACAGCACCTGCAGCAGGCGGCAGCAGATGAGGCTCAGGTGACAACGAGGTGCCAGAATTTACTGTGTAGAAAAGGGCTGACAGGAGAGCAGCTGTGCCTGTGCTGCGTCTTTGCCTGTGCGCAATGCCTGCTCTTGTAGCGTTTTGGGATGACAAACAGCCAAACTTAGTGACATGGATGTTGCTGTAGATGCTGTCTGCCAGCATCAGCGCGGCACACACCTGTGCGGCAGACAATCACCCCATGTTGCCCATGATTGCGCAAAGTGGAGGGAATGGAAGGAGGGAGTGTGGCAGGCCACACCTTGGTGGGCTAGTGATGGACTGGAGGCGCTGCAGCCTGCCCTGTCAGCGGACAGGTGGCACACGGCACATCTGAAAACACTGCCGCACCTTATGGGAGATGGTGATGGCCGGCATGCGTCAATGCTGATGATGGTGCATGGGAGCCCAGGAAGAAGGGCACTTGAAAAGCTCACATTGTTGGGGTTGATGCAGAGGAAGATGTGCCGGGCGCATGCCATTGCACAATTCACTTCTGATGTGGGTCAACTTCGAGTCACCTTGTTGGGGATGGTGATGGGCAGGCATGCGTCACTGCGAATGATGGTGCGCATGGGATCCACGCGCTCCACCACACCCACCAGCCACTTGCTGCCGCTCCCTGGGGCCATCACCTCTATCCTCTCCCCGACCACAAAGGGGCGGGAGATGAACTGCGCGCAGGGGCAGCCAGCGCTGTCAGGTGGGCAAAACCTGAACGCTCGCACGTCGGCAGAAAGGTTGGGCCAACAGCCACGGTGCCACCCCTCCTGCCAGCAGAGTGCAGCAGCACAATCTGCAAAGGCTGCCTGCTGGCTCCTCCGGACGACAATTAGCACCATATCAGCACCCTTGTAACAACTCCTTCACCCAGCTGGCAGGGCATTATCTCCACATCTTCATCCACATGATCGTACAAGAAGGTGGTGCTGGTTTGTTGTCCAGCCCAGCTCACCAGGTTGATGCCGCTGATCATGTTGCCCAGCACGCTCTGGGCAGACAGACCAACTATGATACCAGAGACCCCTCCCACGGTCAGCAGGGGCTGGATGTTGATGCCCATCACTGACAAGGTGGCCATCACACCGCCCAGAATGAGCACCCAGGAGGCCAGCCCGCTGAAGGGCAGCACCACGCGCTCCATGGAGTTCTCCTGCAGAGTTTAGGTTCGTCGATTAGCAGGGACAGGTGGGCTCTATGTTTGGCAAGGCAGCCCAGCTGGTCCGCTTTGGCCTGCACGGTGCGGAGCAACCCTGCACCAGCCAAATGGCCATCATGTGCGCAAGATGAGCCCTTGCTACAGGGCAGTTCCGTGAGTTGAGTTCTGTCCAGTCGCCCTGCAGGTAGCACAGTGATGCACGGGCAGAGCCTGCCGGCAGGTGGCATATGTGGGCAAATGCATGCTGACCTGAACAGGCAGCCTGCTCGGACAATTGCAGGGAGCTCAGCACAACTTGCATGACTTGGAGGCATTGCAGCGCATGCAGGGGTTTGCACGCCAACCTCTGCTGCTGCCAGCTGCACTCACATAAGGCAAGACACTGCAGCCTTCATGTACAACTGCGTTAACTTTGGCAGAGCCTGCACAGATATTAGCAGCGCGTCTGCAGACTTTGGCAGTGCTTTTACCCACAGGCAAGTAGAGCTGAGGTGGCTCACCACATTCTGGGATGACACCCCTCCCTTGACATCCTTGGCAATGTTGATGTCCATCAGAACCTTGACCAGGCGCTCCTTGAACCTCAACAGCGCCCACACTCTGCAACACCAGAAGTCACGACATGCTGTGGCAGCCTCCAGCATCGAGGGCAATTGAAGTGGCAGGTTGGCTACACTTTGGTACTACCTAGCCGTTGTTATGTGCCATGTGCTGGAGGCTGTTTGCTGGGGCACAGACCTGCAGCCTCCTATGCCAGACCTGGCTCTGCTGCCCTCAAGAGCTTTGCAAGCTCAGCTCCAGTCCAGTTCAAACAGTGCTTTGAGCAAAAGCAAAGATGTGTATGTGCTGCACTGGGACTGCTTGTTGCTTGTGATGGACGGTGCTGCAGCGGGCATCGCTGCTGCTATGCAGATCTGCGCAAGACAGGCTGTGCATGCAAGCTGCGCAGCAGGCCCTCCTGATTGGCCATGCTGCACTGATGGTGAGTGCCATATAGAAGGGCCATAGCAGGCAAGCTGGGCAGGCAGCCTGTGCGGGCTGGCACCTGGAAGCAGCACTGACGCCCAGCACAGCCCTGGCTGTCAGGCAGGCTTCAACATGAGCCACCACACACACACAGCCATGCAGCCAGGCACACAGACGAGCTGATTGCACATACTGCCCGGAACACAACACAAAGTTCAGTCACAGCAGACATGCAAAATGAAGGTCTCACATGAAGCCAATCATGGCAATCTGGGCTGCCTCTTGCACCACGACGTCCGCCGCGTTGAGCATGGTCAGCAGCTGCTTGGTGGCAGTGGCTGCAGCACGGACGGGAGGGCTGAGATGGGCAGTCCTCAAGACGCAGTGCAGTGCCACTGCTCAAGCCTGCTTCTGACAGACCGGCAGCGCCTCATCCCTGACCCAGGAGCTCCCATCTGTTCAAGCGCTGATGACATGACAGTGGTGCCATGGACCAGCAGCAGCTCTTTGGAACCCTGCCCCCTCATGCGCAGCAAACCCGTTGACCGCCGCAGGTCACCTGCCACAGGCGCTAGTGGCAGGACTACCTCCCCACCCCCACCATGCTTCTGATGAGTCAGCTGCGCCTCTGCTTTGGAACATGGGCTCTCACCTGACCAGGCGCTGATGACAGCATGCTGATTGTGGTGGGCCAACAGCGCCTCCAGGAACTGTGCCCCCGTGCGCAGCGACACCACGGCCGCCAGCACGGGCAGGCACACCGCAGCCGGCCGGTGCAGCGCCAGCAGCGCCGACTCCCACACATGGGTCACCCAGCGCTTTTGTGCCTGCCTCTCGGCATCGTCCATGGACTGCATCCAGGTCAGCTCCTGCGGGCAGGTGGGTGTGTAGCAGTCCTTGTGTGTATTGTGGGGCCACTGAACACCCCCTGCCTGGTCAAGAGGTCTGGCAGGGGCCACGACAGTGTCATTGCTGCACCCACTGGCAATTGGCCGACAAGCTGCAGCACCCTGCTGCATGCCAATGACATAAGTAGTGGCTCAACTTGCCGGCTTCAGCCCTGTCGGCGTCAGAAAACCAATGCGTACCTGCGACCTGTTGTACAGTCTCCAGGGATGCAGTTGTCACTTGGCCTGCTGCATGCCACCAGCCCCATCTGGTCAGATGAAGTGGCATACATGTTGTGGCTGTGTTTGCCAGCCTCAGCCTGGTCAGCCTATTCATGCAGGGAGGCAGACACAGACAGCAAACACAACCCAGCTGCCTGCTGCATGCCATGAGGCCCACATGGGCACACAGAGGGACTGTGGCTCATGTCACTGGTCTCAGAGCCGCCCCGTCAGCCGGCTGCCTGCCATGAGCACTCGCTGATAAATTGGGTGGTATGGTGGCGCACCTCGCCAGCCTCAGCCTTGTCAGCCACCTCATGCAGCAGCTGACAGCCTGGTGTCTGCCTTTGCACGTCACGCATGACTTGACCTGATGCATGCCAGGAGCCCCACCTGGGCTTGTATCAAGTGCCAACCTTATGTCACCAGGTGTGGCTCACCTCGCCAGCCTCAGCCTTGTCGGCCTCTTCATGAAGCAGCTTGGCCATGACCACAGCGCCTGCCACTGCCACCCCAATGATCACAGAGGCCTTCAGGGCATGCTGCCACAGAGGTACGCTCAGGATCTTGGCAGTGTGGGCTGCTGCGGCAGCTGCTGCTGCTGCTGCAGTGTCCACGGTCTGAGGCCTGCTTCCCCAGGCCTGTACCTTCAGGCTGCAGGGCAGGAAAGCCCGGCTGGGGACACCAGACATCTTCAGTTCTGGGCATGACAATGTATGCCAAGTCACAGCCTGTGCTGCAGCAGCCAGCCTGCTCAACAGATGACACAGAGCCTGGATTCTGGTAGGCAGCATGAAGCACACCTGCAACGGCGCTCTTTGGGCTGCATACATGCCAGGCCATGTGCTCCAGCAGCAAGGGGCACGGCACTCCATCTGGGGCTTGCAGTGGCAGCCCTGCCACCGACATGGTTGGAACGTTGCAGGGGCACACAGGAAGCTGAGCGATGGTACATGCACTGCATGCTTCACTGATTGCACGGGGAAGTAATCTCAGACCTATGGGATGCCTTTCTGGCGCGAGGTTTACACTTTATATTCAGTATTCTGTCATTGCCATTGCTCAGATGGACAGCCTCAAATTTTAATCCGCATGCAGTTGATGGCGGCAATACATCGCAGGCAAAATGGGCCATATGAGCGCAGCTAACCCCTCTGTGGTTACACCTGCCACCGTCTGGAGTCCAGACTCTGGATGTATGTGCAAGCACTGAACACAAAGCACGTACCTTTGGCATGCAACATGGAGGGATGGTCAGCAAAGATGTCTACAACTTTCTGTTCTTGCTGCTGGAATGGTGACTGTACATGTTGCAGGGGTCACCTAGCTTTCTGGTGGCTGGCGGCCATGCAGCAAATGGTGCTGTTTGTCTTCTCTGGCAGCTTGCCGCTTTGGCTCCTTTGGCCCACCTCAAAACCATTGTGCTGGACTTCTGGTGGTATCGTACATCGTGTGATGAGGGCCCTGAGGAGGGCCGGCCGCGTCACATTATCCTGCTCTCACTGCCCCCTGTAGGGGCTATAGCTAGCTAGCTATAGTGTCACTAAGCTTGTCCTGTGTCGATTTGACAGATGTGAGCGTCCTGTTGCACTACCTGAGAACATTGCTATTGTGTCTGATGAAGAGTCATTGCTTGATTGTGAGTCTCCTCCCTTCATGCTTCATCAATGAACGCTCAGAAGGCCCTTTACTGAAGAATCAAGCGGCTGGCAGAGTGACAGCCTTGTGGCAGAGTGGTGGCCTGGTCTTCAGTCAGGTGGCAGTTTCATTCTTAATGTGCACCAAACACAACAAGGTATTTGCATGTCAAAGCCAGGATGCAGTAGCACCCCTGCCGCAGACGACATGCAAGATTCTGCAAACTGAAAGCGCGCCCTGCAGTCCTGGCTGTGGCCTTGCAGATGTCAGGTATGGCTACCTTTTTGCAGGCTGCCCCCACGTAGCACAACGCTACAGGTGGCTGCCTGTCGACTAGCAGAGCAGCATCGTGACAGGGACATGCCATGTGCTTCAGCAGATGAAGAGTACCTTGCAGCTGCAGCATTGCAGAGCACTGCTAGATCAGGAAGCATTTGAGCCTGGGACAGCGTCCAGTGCAGGTTGGAGCACAGGAGCTTTGATTGAGTGATGGCAACCCTTGTCTGCCCACAACGCTGAGCCAGCCTGCTGTGCTGCCTGATGTGTTGCAAGCAGCCAGCATGCAAGGTCGCCCATGAACCGCTCACGCTGGCCATCATGTCAGCAACAGCAAGCAGTCTGTGCACATGGCATGGGTAGCTGCCCACTGCCTGATAGCTCAGCATCCTGATGCAGCCAGATCAGGGCAGCGCAAGATGCTGCCATCAATACACTAACATGGCAAACCTTACGGAGGCAGGGTGCAGCTGACCCAGGTGGGTGGATTTGACAGGTAAACACCGGCAGCGGTCATCCAACAGCATGCCAACATGTGTTGCATGTCGTCTGGCCGGCAAAGCTTGAAGCAGTCAGACGCAGACGTTCTTTAGGTCACATCTTCTCCCTTTGTGGCTCAAATTCTCCTTCCCTGTTGCTGCCGCTGTCATCTGCTGTCAAAATGAACATGGCATCCACCATGTCGAGATCTGCTCCCTTTGCACGGCAGCAGAACCAGGTTCCTGTCCCTCAGCAGGCAAACGTGAGCTGCATCAATAAGTGGCCGTCAGTTTCTCGATGTACTGCTGCGTACTTGTGGCCTGATCTGTCCCAAGCTGCACAGACTGGCCTTGAGCACACGCTGGTGGCTGCAGCGCCAACTAATGTGCTGCATGTCATCCAACAGTGCAGCAGCTGTCTCACTTGCAGCAGCTGCATCCTTTGCTGCAGGCCCGGATGCAGTTGGCTGGAGCGCATCAGCTCTCTTCCAAGCAGAGCAGGTTCAGCGGCGCTGGGGCAGCCCTGCACAGTGGCAGCTGCCGGAGGGCTGCACGGCAGTCAGTCCTACAGACACAGGCCAAGGTGATTGCTGGGCCAATTCAGTCCGCTGGACTCTAAGGCCTTCACACCAAGGCCTCAAGAGTAAGTGCAACACTCTGCCTCAGCAGGCTGGCAGGCAAGATGAAGGCAATGGTGCCAGCACCATGGTGCCTCCCAAGGGCCTCAGTGCCTTGTCATGCCTCTGGGGCGCTGATAGCTCCCCGGCCAGACAAGTGGGACTTGAGAAGCCCTTGCAGGCAGGCTGGTGGCAGGCTGCCAGGGGCTAGTGTCACCATCGTAAGTTACAGTCCATGCAGTCACCGGCATGACATTTGTTCACCCTGAATGCAGATTGGCGACAGCCTGGAGGAGTATCTGGTTGATGCCACCTCAGACACAAAGCTGAGGCAGCTCATGATGAGCATGTCGGAGGCCATCCGGACCATTGCCTTCAAGGTGCGCGGCGGGCAGGGGCTGAACTGTGTGCATTGCTTACATATTGCAGGAAGACCAGTGTGGCACCAAAATGCTGTCATTTTGGCAAATGAAAGCAGCCAGACCTCTGGCTAACAAAAGTTGGGGTCTGAGCCTGCCAGTAGCATACTTGATGAGGCCAGGCTTGGGTTTGCGTCGTGCGTGGGCTGGCGCATATGCATGACGTCAGACTGCAGGGGTACCTTCTGGCTTCAGACAGGGAGCTTTTCCTCAAATCTGCAAGCATGCAGCCATATGGTGTCAGTTGCCAAAGCTGCAAGTTGGCTGCAGGGCGCACTGACAGAGAGTCCAGTTCCATTGAGTGAGGAGCACTGCAAGGAGTCCATTGCTTCAGCACACATTTGCTGAACAGCCGCACGCTCTGCAGTCCAAGTGCTAGGAGGCACAGCCTTGGCAGCCCCATTTGGCACTGTGCTGCAAGGCCAGTGTCCTCAAAGCTCTCAGCCAATTGGCAGCCCGCTTGGTGCCTTTCAAGCAGGTGTAGGCTGCCCATGCTGTGCTTCGTGGGCCCTTCACATTGCAGATGGTCACCGAAGCCCACTCACAAGCTATGCACCCTGCTGCAGGTGCAAACTGCGTCATGCGGCCTGCGTGAACAGCTCTGCTCTGAAGTGAGAACTGCAGGAACTCACCCACCATAGTTTCCTTACGCCCTCGAAATTCCTTCTGCTGCAGGTTCGCACCGCCTCCTGCGGTGCCACAGCCTGCGTGAACAGCTTCGGTGACGAGCAGCTGGCAGTGGACCTCCTGGCTGACAAGCTGCTCTTCGAGGCCCTGCGCTTCAGCGGCGTGTGCAAGTACGCCTGCTCAGAGGAGGTGCCCGAGCCAGTGGATGTGGGCGGTGAGGTTTTATGGGCTGTGTGCAGCATTTTGGGCTGGAGTTTTAGCTGTCTGTATAAGTGTGCTTTATGAGCAGGTGATGTTGTGATTGTGGGCATGGTATCTAGCAGCTGTTCTCTGCCAGCCTGCAGCAGCCTTCAGCCTGACAACCCAGTCTTTGCCAGCGGCACCCAGTGCTAGTGCCACTAGTCCTGAAGGGAAGTGGCACTTGCACCGCTCTGCTGCCAGTCTGAACTATAAGATGGGAAGCACACAGAGCTGATGCCATGCAGGGGAGGGCTTCTGCGTGGCCTTTGACCCTCTGGATGGATCCTCCATTGTTGACACCAACTTCACCGTCGGCACTATCTTTGGTGTCTGGCCTGGGGATAAGCTGACTGGCATCACCGGACGTGATCAGGTAAGATCGCCCTCTGTGGCTGGCTTGTCACACTGTGCCAGGGCTTACCTGGAGGAGCAGGCTGTGCTCCTTGCACCCTTCTTGGTGTTGGGTGACATCACTGGGCAGCATCTCTCATGTAGCTCAGCTTCTCATTGCGCAAGGGACTGGTCTGGGGAGAAGCTGGTTGAAATCATAGATGTGACCATGTGGGTGGTGGTCTCTCTCCGCCCTCACGAGACCTGGGGAGAGACCTGGCTGCTCAAGCTCCAGATCAACCCACGCCATCCCAGACGGGCACTGTCTCAAATGCAGGCTCCCCTGACCTAGAGACAGGCCTGGCTGCACCTGGCTGCAGAAGAAGCTGCCAGTCCCGCTGCTCATGCTGAGATACAGCTCCATCAGCGGCTTAAGCAGCCCTGGCAGCAGGCAGCGGCTATGGGATGGCATGCTGTCCCTTGGCTCAAGCACCTGCAAACGTTCTGGGTTTCCCTGGATGCAAAGCAGGGGATGAGTTGATGCGTTCCCGGTTTGTTCCCAGGGGACCGACCGCCTGCAGCTCACTGTTGCAAGCATTTGCCTGAGCTTGGGAAGCAGCTTCCTGCAGCTCAGCATGAGCAGTGCCTGGTGAGCCCAACATGTCCTGCAATGAACGGTTTCAGGTGCGCCGCGCGGCCTCCTTCAACATGTATGTCACCCCAACGTGCCACCCTGCAGGCAGCAGCTGGCATGGGCGTGTTTGGCCCCCGCACCATCTACTGCATTGCCCTCAAGGACGCCCCCGGCTGCCAGGAGTTCCTGCTCCAGGACGACGGCAAGTGGGTGCACGTCAAGGAGACCACCGAGATTGGTAAGTCTCTTGGGCATTCTCAACAAGTATGCATGGGCTGTGCTCCCCGGGCTCCATTTGACTGTGCGCTTCAAGCACGCCAGCCCGCTGCCTGGCCTGCCGCAGCCAGCAGTGGCAAAGGCATTGGCAAGCACGCCCAGTTGGGATTGCTTGGGAGGGTTGGGATGTCAGCGAAGCCAGATGAGCACTTTCTCTTGCTGCTGGCACATCAAGGCAGTCGGCTGGCCTTTGCCCTCATCAGCCCCCTACACTTTGACGAGCTGTTGTGTCCCACCTAGCCTGCCTTCAGGTAGCTCTATAACCATTGCAAGCCAGGACCAGGCATTCTTTTTGGGCACCTGGTGGTATAGGGTACAGCTGAATGCCCCCAAGGCAGGACACCGGCAGTGCTACCCGAGCCATTGAGGCTGCTGTCAGCTCCCTGACTCAGCCCTCCCCCTCTTCCTGCAGGCGAGGGCAAGATGTTCTCACCAGGAAACCTGAGGGCAACTTTTGACAACCCTGAGTACGAGAAGCTGATCAGCTACTGGATTGGGGAGAAGTACACCCTGCGCTACACTGGCGGCATGGTGCCGGATGTGTTCCAGGTAAGCCGAAACCGCACATCAACCAAGCGTCAAATTAGAGTTTGCGAGGGCCTGAGGTGTGCTGGTGGGAAGCAAATAGGCTGCACAATCCTGTGGCAGATGAATGCTGGACAGAGGCTCTCTGTTGTAAGCTGGCGGCATGGTGCCTGACTTGGCCCCTGAGGCAGCAGCACCATTGCCACAGCAGTTGAGTGCTAGGGGTACTCGAGAGGTAAGTCGTACAACCCGGTGGCTGCTTGTTTCCATCAGCATGGCAGTGGCTGTGGTGCTTGGTGAAGCTAAGCTCAAGCTACATGTGCCTAGGACTGGTGGCGCAGTGCAAGTGTTCGTCAGGTGGATTGCATAACAGGGAGCTGGTGACTCGCTGTTTAAGACAAGCTCTGCCAGAGCAGAACTGGGATGCCTTCGTCTGGGCAGCTGAGGAAGGTCCTGCCAGCGAGGGTCGCTACTGCAGCAGACGCTGCAAGATGACATTTGGTGCTGTCCACTAGTGATACTCCCGCTGTCCAGCTTCCCCATCAGCCTGTTGTCATAGAGAAGATTGAATCCAACGCTGCACCCCTGCTGCATGCCGTGTCAAAGGCAGCTCATATTTGCTGCTTGGGACTGCAGATCATTGTCAAGGAGAAGGGCGTGTTCAGCAACGTGACATCCCCATCCACCAAGGCCAAGCTCCGCATCCTCTTTGAGGTTGCTCCTCTTGGCCTTCTGGTAGAGAAGGCCGGCGGCGCCTCCAGCTGTGATGGGCAGCAAAAATCCACTCTGGACGTCCTCATCACCAAGCACGACCAGGTGAGCACTTATCCAAGGCTGTGCAATGCTGGCATGGGCTTTTCAGCCTGGCGAGCAGCAGCCACTGTCATCGGGGGTTTCTTGTCTGCACACTCTGTTGTGGTGAGGCTGCATGTCCGCTGCCAGGCCTCCCCTGCTGTGCTGTGCAGGCAGCTGCATTTCCACGGCGCCTGGGCTCTGATGTGCTGCAGAGACCTTCGTCACTGCCACATCTTGTTGCATCTTTCCTAAGTAAGCTGTCCTTCCTGCCTGCAGAGAACACAGGTGTGCTATGGCAGCGTGGGTGAGGTCAAGCGTTTTGAGGAGTTCATGTATGGCAAGTCTGAGCGATTTTCTGACTCCAAGGTGGCAGCATAAGTCTCCCCTATGAGGACCACAGTCTCAAGCGCCTGAGCATGAGAGATTTTGCTGCACCCCATCATTGTCTGAGGAGTGATGATTCTTCTGAAGAACCCAGCCTCTCACATTCGTCCACTGCTATTCATTTCTGGAGAAGACACAGTTTTAAGAGCATTCATTCAGGGTCTTCAGTGCAGCTAGGGGTCGATAAACATGCTTCATGTGCCATGTGCCAACAGCAAGCTGTCACAAGCTTGCGGCAGCCCATGCCTATGACAGTGTCTACCTAAGCATCGCTTTCATCATCTGTCATTTTGGGGCGGTGCAGGTCCTGCACATTGTCTCCTTCAGGCAGCTTGCCAGGATTGACTTGCTTTGCCAGGGCGTTATCTGTCACAAGTGAACCTCCAGAGTCCACTGTCTGGCTGCTGTTGGTGGAGTCCATTACTGTCACCTTGAGGGGCTTCCCCACTATTTTCTCTACCGTGACCTGCCGAGCTGCATCTGTCACATTGTTGGGAGGCGCAGTCCCCTCAGAACCTGTACGCTGTGCTGATGTGGCGGCATCATGTACTCGAACCACCTCACTACTGCAGTGGCCGTCCCAGCACTCCTCCACTGTCACGGTGTGCCCCTGCTTGGTGCCCGAGTCGATGTGGGCGCCGCGCCGCAGCTCCTGGCGGCTGCTGGCACGATGGGTGGAGGCGATTGCCATAAAGCCTAGCAGGAGCATGCAGGCTGCCAGAGCAAGGATGGTGTTGCGGCGGGACCGGGCCGGCAGCTTGCCGGCATGCTTGTCGCTGCCCAGTGCAGCGTCTACTCCTCCTGCGGACAATGTGCAGGCAGCAGTTGAGTGCTAGCCACGTGGGGCACACAGCTTGCCGGCATGCTGTGTTCGCTGGCCATCCTGCACATGAGACAGGCAAATTCTCAGGGGTGAACAGAGAGAGTCCGACCTGTGCCACTCTCCTGCAGTCAGGCCAAAAAGCCATCTCAGGGGTGTTGGGGGCCACCCTTGCGGACAAGCATCCTTCGCTTCACAGAGTCCTGCACAGGCCAGGCTGCATGGCATGTACACTTGCTGTTGAGGCTGGAGTGCAGACTTGACATGCTCAGGGCAGTAAGCTCAGCAAAAGCACTTGACTTTGGAGTCAAGTGCTGATGCACACATCAAAGGCACTGCAGGCCTAATGCTCCTTGATCATGCGGGATGCCTGACAAACCTGCATTCCAGAGACCCACAGCCATGACCACCAATTAAATGCAAGCTCCACTGCAATGCTGTGCTTACCTACAAGAGCGGTCGGCAGCAAAGGACTGGCTCGCCCCTTAGGGGTGGTGCTCTGTCTCTGCTGCATTGGAGCCCATCCCAGTTGTCCAGGACCACGATCCAGGAGCCTGCCGATGCTCCCTGGGAAGTTCAACAATCTAGGTCAACATTCCCCTTCTATCCACAGATTACATTGTCAACATGCAGTGTTGGCAGGCTCTGATATTGCTTGTGGCATGCTTGGATGTGTCCTCTGCCTGGGGCAGCCTCCCAAGGTTCATGTTGCCCACCTTCGAGCGCAAAGGGCACCATGGCAGACAAGTGTGTGACAATGAGGACTGGCGTAAGACTAGTCTGAAGCTGATCAAGGAGGTCCAATTTGCTGGCCTATTTGAGGATCTGCAGGGTAAACAGTGCTGCTTGCAATACTGATCACAATTCCCGCTGTCTTTGCAATGTGACTCACACTTGCACAGTGCCTGTCAGGGGAGACCAAGTTTGAAGCCTCAGGCATGGCCTTTGTCAACAACACCTACCATGTTGTGTTTGACAGGTGAGAGCAGGCCTGCACGCCGGCAGACATAGTTCACAGGCATGCTCATACATGCCCTACTGCTTTTGATGGCAGCACCACCTGCACTTACCACAGGCGCCCCCCCTTACAGCCGGCACAGCAGATCAAAGCACTGTGCAAACTGCCCTCAACTGACCTACAGCCGCCACAGGCTGTGCTCATGACCAGTCAAGCTTTTGTTGCATGAGATTCCCTGCACCTGACATAGACCTGTTTGCAGCCACCGCGTCCTGAGATGAGTGGAGATGCGACAAATGCTGCTCTTTTGCACAGCAATCTCCACAATGACAACATCATCTTGCACCTCACAGCAGTTGCTTCACTGAGCACCAGCCACAGCAGGCTGAACCGTACTAAGGTGCTGTCTCTAGGTGGTAGCCCAAAAACCCACAGGCTTGCACCGTGCAGAAAGCTCCCTGCCGCCCTGCAGCCATCACAGCCTGGGCAGGATCGGGTCAAAGCTGGAGCTGCTGTCCCCTAGCAACACTTTCATTGGCACAAAGGGCGGCGACAGCCAGTTTGAGGGGATCGCCTACAAGCCCAGGACTGGGACCTTCCTGGTGGTCCAGGAGTCGCATGAGCATGGAGGTGCGTGTCGTGGCCCTGCAGCCTCCTGCTGGCACACGCAGTGGCCACAGCCAATGTGAGAGCTTGTCCAGACTTTGCATGAGCTAATCTGTGAGCGAAGCTGGCTGTTGCAGCCGGCTCTGCAGACCCCACTGGCAGACACGCTTGACAGTCAGCTTAGGGGCAGGAAATGCAACACAGAAGAAGTGTCCGTTTCTGGTGGCCCATGGTGTGCCTCATGTGATGAGATGTGAGTGCCTGCGTCGCTGGCCCTGCTGCTGTCTGCCGCTGCCCTGCATGTCCAGGCCAGAACCTTAGGCTGACTGTGTCCCGGCCGGGTGACGGTCTGCACACCAGGCGGTGCGCACATGGTCATGCAGGCCAACGCACTCTCAATGGTCATGCTAGCAACGTCTAGCACAGTGACCAAGCAGTTTGGCGTTGGTCTGCTGTTTCCAGTGGTGCTCCTGTCCAGGCCTCAGCTTTTGAGGCCCTCCTTGCAGCTGCTGGCTTGGGCAGCACACCTGACAGCTCAGTGTCCTTCTCAGAATTGCTGGTGGCAGCAGCTGGGGCACTTCAATCAGCAGCTAGGGCACTCCAATACTGTCAACCTGACTGTTCCCTCAAAATGATGGCAGCTGGGCCCCCTGATTACCTGCAATGTGGTTACGTCCTCAAAGCTGCTGCTGATGGCAGCTGCGCCACCTAAAGCAACTGCCATCTGCCTGCTTGCACATCTGCTGTCGGTGCTGCTGAATCGCCTCAATTTGGCTGTGTTGCCTTAGCTGCTAATGGCACCAGCTGGGCCGCTCTGGCCTGACGCCGGCCGTTTCATTGGAAACTGCTGCCAGCCATACTTGCCTCTGACAGGGACCCCTCCACCTCTGTGTGGGCACAGTAGATCCTCTGTGAGCAGGCTTGACAGAGATGATGCCCCTCACAGAGAGGTTGCCTACTAGAGGATGTGCACTCCTCAGCAAGCACTGTCGATGCATATTGCAGCACCACTGCGCCCGATCTATCAGCAGGCACAATCAAGCCCCACACCAGAGGAGTTACGCCCGCTGACAGAGGACAGTGCCTGCCAGGTGCGCCCCTGGGCACACAATGTGACAAGCCCCCTACCCCTGACCAGAGCCCGCGTCCTTGCAGGCCCCTCAGTGAGGATCTGCACCTGCTGCCCAGTCTCATGCCAACATGCTCCCCTGCATGCAGGGGACTGTGCAGACTGCGTCAGCCTGCACACTTGGAAGCTGCTGCCAATGGCAAGCCTCCTCTTGGCTGCTTGCAGCGGCCAGAGCTCTCAAGACTCGGACCTCCCCTCACTCAGTCCTGCACCCACGTCGAGAAGCTATCGGGAGGTGCCCACTGAAACCTCCTTCATGCCCTGCCCACAGGAGCCATCAAGCCCCTTATTGAGGAGCTGCGCCTGATGCCAGAGGATGGCAGCTACGAGGTGGTGCAGCAGTGTGTCATGGACTTTGACCTGTCTCACGAGAACAAGGGCATCGAGGGCATGCAGTATGTGGATGCAGGGGAGAAGGGTGAGCTCAGTACTGTTCTGTAACCTGAGCTGAATCATTACCTGCTGCACTGGCACTGGATGTGAGGTCTCAAGATGAGCGCATTGGTGGCCCAGCACATGACATGTCTCAAACAGCCAGACATTGAAAGACGAGTAGGCTGTGGACCCGCCGTATCAGGGTGGACACTTCTTCCTTGATCAAACAAACGCAGCTGTGCTCGCCAGTCTTGCAGCCAACCAGAGGCAGGCCTCCACTTCAGCCGCTGGTTGCCTGCGTTCAGGTCAGTTCCTGCTGGCGCTGTGCGAGGGCAACCACTGCTCAGGCGGGCGCCGGGGTCGGGACCGGGGAAATGGACGCATTCTGTTGGCTCAGCTGCACAGCAATGCCAGCAAGACTGGCATCAGTGGAGAAGGGGAGCACCACAACGACACAGACTGCAGGTGGGCCGACTCTGCAGCAGTCTGGTGAGCCAACTTTGCAGCAGTCTGGTTGGCAGAGCCCGGTCTTGCAGGGTTCAGGCATGAGATTCGGCTCAGACTGGGGTTCTGTGAGCCTGCCTCACTGAGTGCAGTTGCCACCATGAGGTTGCTTGCTAGGTTTCTATGTGGGCAAATGCAGGCCAGCAGCACTGGTCCCAGCCCCACTGAAGAGGGCACCCATCTGCCACTCCCTGGCGGGCGGGGCCCTGCCTTGTCAGGTGCAGACACGAGCTTGGGGTCATCAACCTCTGCACTGCACCCAGAACACGCTGCGCTGAAACATGAGGGCCTCCATATGCCTGTCCCCTGCAATGTGCATGGCACTGCTTTCAGCTGTAGGCTAACTTGGTGCAGTACCATAAATATGCGATAACACTGCCTGATAGCCTTTGCCCTTCAGAAGGCGTTTTGCATAGTGAACATTTTGGAGCAGCCGTACCTCACACAACTCGTCACACCTGTGGAGGGGGACCTGGGAGTCAGCTGGCCTCATTGTTGCGTCCATGTGCGCTGCCTGTGCAGATCGTTTCCAGACATGCAGGTGCCCAGACCTTGACCTCTGACATCTACGTGGCTGCCCTGCCTGGACAGGTGGACCATTCAAAAGCTGCTCCACCTCTCTGTCCCAAGACATTGGCCGCCCAGCCCGTGCAAGATCCCCTGGAGCAGCAGCGCATCCTTGCCATTGCCCCTCTCTGCAGGTGGACCATCCAGAGGCAGCTGCACATCCCCGCCAGTGCGGACTTTTTAGACTACAGTGGCATGTCGTACAGAGGAAACACGCTTGGCATCATCTCTCAGGTGGGGCTCCTGTGCTTGGCGGGCAAGGCCACGCGGTCTTCACCCCTGCTCTGGGGCATTGGCATGCCTGGCAGCATAACAAAACCAATGATCATCTCTCAGGTGTATATTCTGGCTTGCCAAGTGCCACACCCATGTTGCGGCACCATCATATCAACTTCACATGCAGGGCCCAAACCTGTGCTGTGCTGACGCTGCTGGGGCCAAACAGTGTATAAAGACGCAGCCTGTCTGTCCAGGCAGCTGCGCTACACCCTGCCAAGCAAACTTGCTGCAGCCACTGCTGAGAGCCTTCCTCATTGCCTGATGGGCTGGTGTCTGCCCCTGCCTGCAGGAGGACTCCGCGCTGTGGGTAGGGACTTTCAACTCCTCGACTCTCGAGTTTGAGGGGCAGGGCCATGTGTACCACTTCCCCAGGTCAGGCTGCACAACTTGACGTCGGAATGCTTTTGCGCCTACTAAAGCATCTGCCTGGATCAAAGTCAGGATGCCGCGTCATGGTCACCTCTGAGCTGTCATCTGTTTGATACAGGGACAACATGTGCAACCAGGTCTATTGCAATGTGGAGGTGAGAGACTGCTGGCTGCCAATGCTTGTCCTGCTTAAGATCTGCAATAGTGCCGTGAAAATGCGTGGCTGTCTTAGCTTCTGACATCAACTGCACGCCGTGCTCAGGGCATGCACTGGATTGACGACAATCGTATTGCTGTTGCCTCGGACCGGGCCAAGTCCAACCAAGACTTTGTGTGTACTGTGCATGATCAGTCCCTTGCGCTGTTCATGCTGCCACCCAGTGCCTGAATGGTGTTGGAATGCCTGAGTGGACCTGCAATGCTGGCTGGCTCACACACAGCCACAACGCCAGTCTGAGTGGGGTGCAAATACAGCTGAAGACCGGGCCGCACCCTGCCACCAGGCTGCCGCCCTGCCGTTACTCTGCCAGCCTGGTGGCAGGCCGCTTAAGCACCTTAAGAGAGGGCCTCTGGAGCTTTCATTGAACCAGCCTGAAGGACTGGAATTAGTTGTCAAGCTCCAGCTGGTACTCTTCATACACAATAGCAATGTTCTCAGGTAGTGCAATAGCAGGCAAACGTTTGTTAACACCTGTTGAAGTCAGATAGGACAAGCTTAGTGACACTAGCTATTGTCAGCTTGTCCTATGATGTCCAAGCTTGTCCTATCTGACTGCCACCTATAGGTGGCAGTCAGAGCAGGAAGTCAGGGCGCAGCAGACGCTCTGCAGGGGCATACTGGTAATCATCATCAAAGTCCAGCACAATGGATTTGAGCTGGGGAGGAGCCAGAGAAGTAAGCTGCTCATGGGCGGCAGACATATTCACATTGCCCACAGCAAAGCAGACTTCAGCAAGGTGTGGCGTCAGACACGCAAGGCCAAGTCCTTGGGGACCTGGATACTGTCGAACATTGTCAGACGCCGGACAGTAGGCATAGACGAGTGAAAGCACTTGCAAAGCATGTAAACGTGGCAGCTGGCCCCCTGTAGGGGTGAGCAATGCGCAGTCGAGATGCAGCTCAATCAAGGCTGTCAGATGTTTCAAGTCTAGACTTGAAACACCTGGAAGCAATACTCTGCCCATGTCAGCTTGTAAGGCATGGAGTGAGCTGGGGAGTGTGGCACGAAACACTGCAAACTCTGAGCTCCGCCCAATCAACGCATCCCTGTCCTCCGTCATCTGCAGAAAACAAAAGTGCATGTTTGAATCAGACTATTCTCAGGCATCAGCTGGTGCAACCCACCTCTGCCAACCATTTCTGGTTATCAAAGTCTCCCCAACCCAGTTTCAGCCGCTGCAGCACAGGCGACCACAGATGAAGGCGAAAAGCATGACGCCGGCAGTGGCATGCCCAGGGAGGAAGCGCATGCGCACGGCCCTGACAGCTGCCATCTGGACCTGGTTCAGCTGGATCAGAAAACGGAGGTCTCCACACCTCAAGTTCAACACAGGCAAAGCAGCCTTTGCTTTGCCATTAGTCAATGCCTTGCACATCAAGGCACATGCCAGCAGATCCCTGGGGTGGTCAAGGGCGGTGAAGACAGAGACTAGCAAATCCTCTGGGAGGTTTGCCCATAAGGGGGGCCCACCCTGCAGCATGCTGTTGCTGTCAGGACTGAGAGCGAAGCATCCATCAGCAGCCAAGTTGCCAGGGGAGCAAAATGCACCCACCCGCATGGTCAAGGAGGCGGTTCAGCTCTTGTAAGGATCGCCCAGGCTGCCAGCTTGCTCTCTGCAAGTGTTATTGATCAGCCTGCAGCCCAGAATGCGGCGCCAATGGCTGCTCTGCAGCACAGCTGCAAAAGTAAAGGTGTGTAGGGCTTTGATTTTCCTGACCAATCACAAAGGCAGCAAGGAGGTGCACACCTGTTCCCTGTCCACACGAAGATGCTGCCAAGGCAAAGTAAGCGGTCGATCGTACAGTTACAGGTGGTGCCTGGAGTAGTACAATGTAATGGATTTGGTCAAACAATTCAGGAGGGAACAGGTCGTCTCGCTTGATGTCTTGCCGACTAGGAGCTGGTTGCCACCATGACCGATAATATTTGACGGCTAAGTGGATCCATACTAAGCAAAATGCCAGGAGGAACGCTCTCTGGCATGCACTGCAAGTATGGCAGCGGAACGCTCTGTCATCTGCCAGTCCCAGCCAGGCGAGCTTCATCACACCCTGCGGCCGAAGTCATGGAGTACTTGGGAGCCAGCCAAAGGCTGAAGGCAGTTGCCCATTTGGGCCAAGTGTGGGCGCAGCAGAATAGCAAGCCATGTCATCAAGGCAGAAACAGATGCTGGATAGAAAGCAGACAGGTGCACTGTTATTGTTTGGTTGAGACAGTAAGCTATACTGGTTGATAGTCAGCTGCCACATTGCTGCAGGGCTGGCACTGCGCAGCCAAACAAGCCATCAGCATTGATGCCAGCCCCAGCTGCCAGCATGTGCGATGTGTTGTCTGCCAGACAGCCAGCTGCAACTGCACCTCATCATACAACGGGTGCCACCTCTGTGGCAGGCTCAGGCTTGTCTTACCAGACTGAGCAGAAGCGCCCCCAGGGCATGGCGTCCATGTGACTGTATGTGCTTACCACCATTGCCAGGGTCAGCTTGCAGTGCAGGGAGGTTTTGGCCGGGGATTGCCTGCTGAAAACAGGAGCAACACTCAGGACTTGACCTCTGGCGCAAACAGGGAGAATTGTCAGCTGGGATGTGCTAGGTGTGGCCTGACATGCTCTGCGTGTGCTGCTGCTCGAGGCGTCCTCCCTCCTGTTGAACATCTGCTGTCGCGACAGCACCGATCGGTGGCGCCCATAAAATTTCAGGACACTTCCAATGCGCTTAACTAGCCAAGGCTCTATTGGGAAAGCCTGTCAGCATTTCAAAGCATGCGTCACAGGGGGAAAGCAGCCGACAAGGACTAGAAGAAGTCGCACAGCAGGATGCGTTCACGCTGCACATGCTCAATGCCCAGACGGCGGGACAGGCTGGACAGCTGCTGCGCAGGCAGCCCTGCCAGGAACACGCTCAGCTCCTGTGGACGCCGCTCTGCGCTGCAGAAGGCTGCCAGGCCCCTGGGGCCCCCAAAGAGCGCTGCCTCCAAGTCGTCCTGCAGGGAGTCCTGCCCAGGGGCAGCACCGTTTCTAGAGAACCCCTGGCGCACCCGCTCCCCAATGTAGACTGGTGTCACAGTGATCTGCGGCATGCATGAAAGTGGTTGCAAGGACATGTACTTCCTCCGATGTCGGTAGCAGCAGAAATCTGGGTTCACCGCTTCCCTGGCAACAATGATGTGCAGTGAATGTTTGACAAGCTTGGGAGACACAGCCTACAGGGGAAGGTTCTGCAACAGGAGCAATATGTTAAAAACTAGAAGCACTCGCTTCATTGGGTGGTCAGGACGGCAGGGATATGCATGAATCAGCGTGGAGCTGAGCGCCGCAGCCTGGGAACAGCAGGAGTTTGCGTGCAACACAGCCTGCCGCTGTCAGTCCTTGCAGCAGGCTACATAAGTGCACCTTTGCAGGCATGATGGCCCTACGCTAGATCCACTGGGCTATCTAGTGGCTGCTTCTGAGGCTAAACATCAAAGACATGCAGCAGGGAATTGCGCAGACTGCCTGCCTTCTTTCTTCACCTGCAAGTTGTGGTGCCTGGACCAAATGCCTGATGCTAAAGCTCACCACAGCACCAGCTGAAACGGCAGTCCCTTGGAGCCATTCTGGCAGGCGCCTTCTGGCTCTCTCAGCAGCATTATGATTGTGAATCACAAGTCACATGGACATGCTGCCCCAGACAAGGCAGTTAGAGCTGCAGTACTACTCACTCCAGCCTCTCGCAGCTCATCCCACTCTGTCACGTAGGCTGCCCCCTCCTGGCTCTCAGCGGCGTACACCAGCGAGACACGGTTGGCTGTGGCCTGGGCCTGCACCGGCGTCCACTGTGCCAGCGCTCGCAGAGGAGCAATTCCCTGCAGGTGGGGCAGACTCATGGTCAGCCAATGGGGCAGCATCTTGCTAAGCTCCTCGTGATTCAGAACCAAACAAGCTTGGAACATGCTGGCTGCAGAGAGACCCTGCCGCTGGCCGCTTGGAGTCTTCGGCCAGAGGATCAGTTGCACACGGGATTCCATTTGCGTTCCACGCAGGCAGATGACCTGCGGATGGAGAAACCAGAAAGTGATTTGTTCTCAGCAGCTACAGCACTCAAAAGCGGAGCTGTAGAGAGGCAAAAGCATCTTGTACTGCTCCAGACAGGAAACAGCATGCGGCATAGCAACATTTCACCACTTGGATGCAGCCGTATGCGCCAAAAGGGCTGCAGGCACCCATGTCACAGAGCTTCACATAGTGGGGGCAGACAGCTTTTACTTTCTACATACAGCAAAGAACCATGTGCAGCATGCACACTTGGACGCAGCCAAATAAGCCCACCTAAGCACTGCAGGCCCCTGGATAGCAGGTCACACTGCTGCACAGAATGGACAGCTTGCAGCAATCACAAGCAGCAAAGGACCACGTGCAGCAAGCACAGTTGGATGCAGCTAGACAAGCTCACCTGAGAGCCCCAGGCCACCATGAGCATGTCCCTCTGCTCCTCCAATGCAGACAGCAGCCCCACGTACGAGTTGAACAGCGACGCAAACCTGCAGCGGGGGCAATTGTGAGGGATCTGCACTTGTCAAGCGCTCAGGGTTGATGGCTACATGCTGTTGGGGCAATGCAGCAGAGCCCCAAGCCCACTGGTCACCAAGCCCTGAACTGCAATCTACACAAGAGCAGCATGAGGAACTTGGTAATGACAGAGAATGAGCAACATGGGGCATGAGTTTGGGGAGGCAACTGGCTGATGACATGTGTGATGCATCAAATCCAGCCAGATGCAAGCAAAATGCTACGCTGCCAGCGTCCATATCCAGGGCTGATGAGGTGCATTCCTGGGGCAGGACTGCATTGCTGGTGACTGTCAGAAACAAGTTGCAGACAGCACCTGGCTGATGGCCAGGGGTGCTTCTGGCTTTTCTAGATACAATGTGCGTGGAAACCAGGCAGGTTCACATCCTGTCCTCTTTCTGCCCAGCACCTGGCCAATGGATGCCTTCCCAGATGTGCCAAGCACAGTATAAACCAGGCAATCTCATGCTCACCCGCGGCCCAGCACCTGGCTGATGGCCAGGGGTGCCCCCGGCCCCAGCTGGGCCAGGTGCGCCTCGCTCTCCTCCCCATCAGCTGCGACTAGCAGCTCCAGTATGGTGGCATCCAGGTCAGCACTCTGCCGTCTGCAGGGACCTCAATATGTGTGGAAGCTCATCAGCTGCAGCCAGCAGCTCCAGCATGGTGGCAGCCAGGTCGGGTCCTTGGGCAATTCATTCCAAAGCAGCAATTTGGACCCACACAAGGCTGCCAACTCACCGTGCGTCATAGGGGCTGCTGGAGATAGCAAACAGGCGGGGGGCACGGCAGTCTGGCTCTGTTCCCTGGGGCTGGCTGCAGTACTTGACTGCCACCATCTGCAGATGAGCAACCATTCAGCTGTCAACACCATAAGGCTGGGCATGCAGTCAAAAGCAATTGTGGTGCGGTGTGCAGTGCTTCGAGCGCCGCAAGGCAACCCTTGCGGACAGTTGCTGGCCTGGTGCGCAGAGGGCAGCGCTTCTGGCTGCAGCGAGGTCGCCCTTGCAGACGCTCATAGGCATGGCGCGACTGCAATGTGTGTAGGACAGCCATTCGAGCGCAGCGAGGCCTCTGCGTACAGGGGCAGGCATGATGCGCTTGTGCTGTGCAGAGGGTGGCACTTGATATTGGGAGGGTTGCGCCTTGAGGGCGGCGAGGACGCCTCTCTTGACAGAAGCATAAGTGGTGCATGCAGAAGGCAACCCTGAGCGCAGCAAGACCTCTCCTGTTAAGTTGCAAGCGTGCTGCTGCACAGGCTTGCAGGAACACCAATCATCAGGACCACCCTCATCTGCCAGCCCGACTTACAGCAGACGTGCCTGCCTCTGTCAAGCTTGGCCCACCTGCCCTGGAACCTCATACTCGTCCAGCCAGCGGGTGCCTGTTCTGCGCCTCTCCATGGTGCGCCCCTCAATGTAGGTCACCTGGAGGGAGGGTGCAAACAGTCAAGAAAGGCGCAGGTACTACAGAGGCAAACAGACATAGCCAGGCGTAAATTCAGTAGCGCTCTGCAGTGAGCCCTCTCAATCATGGTCACAAAGGGTGTAATTTCAGAAGGGCAGAAAGCGTTTGGCAGACCAGCAGGTGCCTGTGCTGGGGCACTCAGTGGTGCGCCGCTTGGTGCAGGTCAACTGCAGCACAGGTGGGATGCAAGTATGGCTTTTTCCTGGCACCACACAGGCAGCCAAAGCCTGCCAGGTCTCATTGCCGCAGAAGGGGGTCAGAACACAGCAAGGCACCACGGCAGCAATGCAGCTGGGCGTTTCAGTTCATCCTGAGAGGGGCTATAGCATCTACTGATGTGGCATGCCCCTCGGTGACAGTCACAGCACACACCCCAGTGTGGGCAGCACAGCACCTGCCTGCTTGCGGGACAGGTTGCCATGTAAAAGACAAGCTCTGCCGTGCAGCGGCGATGCCTAGCACCGCTGTGCTGCTCCGCTGCAGCAACTGCATACAACTATAGGCCCTGCTGTGACAGCCTGCCCAAAGATGCAGGAAACGGCGCCAAAACATCTGTCCACAACCCCCTGCCTCTTACGGGGTCCTCCACTGCAATCACAAGTGTCCTCAGGGAGCCGTCGGCGCTGGCAGCCATGCTCTTGATGACAGTCGCCTTCGTGAAGTGCAGGCGGTCCTGCAAAGGGGGATGCTCATCATCTCAACTTTTCGTCTGCACAATAAATGGCTGCTGATATGTCGAGTCTGGCTGCTGATCAATGGGTGAGGCAAACACAATGCATCACCTCTGCATGCCTTGCGGGCGGGTCAGGCTGTGTTGCCTGCCCGGAGCCCGCCTCTGCTGATGACCACATTGAGGCCCTTCTGCTGACACTGGCCCTCTGAAGCTTTGCTGGAGGCTGCATGGTGCAGCCCAGGTTACCAGACTGCGCATCTCTGGTCCGCAATCTCTTTGGAGACCTGCTGCCCAGTGGCACACCACCGTGCCGACAGCATCTGGGAGGGCATTGCACGCCATTGATTGCAGGCACCATGGTCAAGGAACTCTTCTCTTTGTACTCGAGTGCCTGGCCAAAAGCAGGAGGGAGCTCTCAAATCATGCAGCATTCTGGAAGCTGTTCAAGGCAATCTGTTGAGTTCGGGATCACCGTGCCACCCTGTTGTCTTCGCTCACTAGCACTGGTGTCGCAGAGAGTTCTAAAAAGAGGTAAAAGTCTGTTCGGAAACACAGGTTGCTTTTGCATGTAGTGAACAGCAATGTGATGTGAACTGTGCTGCCTGTGCAGACATCAGAAGCCAGGGGAGAGAGGTTTCATGGGCATGCATGCGGGTGGTCCCTCACAGACTACGCAGGCGCTGGCACTTATGTGCTGCAGCAGACCAGGTAGGCTGTGCTTCACCTGGCATCAGCTTTGTGTCAGGCTGGGGCCTTCTTCATCATCTGGCTATGTGCAGGGGCAGCCTGCAGACGCCAAAAGAGAAGGCCAGCAGAGCGTGGTTTTCAGAACCACACACAGGGTGGCGTTCGGAGAGAGGATAAAGGCATGGAGCTGCACCAGTTGCTGCCAAGCACTCTGCCTGAAGTTCACACAGGTCCCCAGTCGCCTCAGCTCTGAAGGGTGCTGCCTGCAGATATGTGGAGACCATCCAGTGCTGGGCAACTGGGAAGTGGCAGAGTCTCCAGGTGCTGCCCTCATGTCTGTATCCTGTTCTGGTGGATGCCGCAAAGAGTGTGCCTGGCAGCGCTCGGCTTTCCGATGCATGGCTGTAGGGGCAATGGAAGGCACTGTGCAGCGCACAGCCCAGGCAACCTTTCTGATCGCAGCCCGCTGCATGCCCTTTTCACTGGCAAGCAAGCTGCTGCATGCTCTTCGCCAATGGCAGCTATGAGTCCCTAGAGAGCAAGGAGCACAGCAGCAGGCACCCCAATTGAACGTTCATGTTCTGAGGGGGTGTGCAGTCAGTGCCAGCATGTATCAGAATATCTGAGCAGCGGGAGTAAAGCTGCCCTTTAGTGTCTGCTTCCAGCATGCAGCTGAGGCAAGATAGATGACCTGCATTTCTTTCTGCCCACAGTCATGGAATGGACTGATGGCGATGAGTGGTCCCTCACTGTGCCGTTGCCCTCAGGGGTTACAGACTTCAAATGTGTTGTGGTCAGGGATGATGGCAGCATTGCAGAATGGGAGCCAGGGGCAAATCGCAACATCGAGGTGAGCTGGCTTGGCTGCAGTTGTGCTGTCATCTTGAGCCCTGTCGGTGTGACTGCGCCTTGTCTGCGAAGGGGCCTGCGTTTGATGTAAGGGTCGTGATTGCCCAGGGAACATGTGCACATTTGCTGATTGGGAACCTCTGCTATGTGGGAGCATCCCTTTGCAATGCTGAGATGCAAGGGTGAAATGAAGCACCAAGGTGAGCAGAGCACCCAAATGGGAGCCGCTACCTGCAGTGCCATCAAGCAGTTGAAACCATTGGAGTGCACCTGCGGTTTGCTTTCAAGTGTGATGCAAATATGAGGCTGATGTCTGATTTTTGGTCCTTGTCTCCTGACATGTTCAAGGAGCAGGGCTGGAGAGATGTCATGCACCCTCGGCGTTAGGGTTTGAGGACCCCAGCTCTGGCCTATCTGCATCCCAAATCTCCTCAAGTGGGCCCTGCCCTGCAGGTCCCCACAGGCAACAGCCCCAAAGCATTGGAGGTCATCTGCCCCTGGAGCAACACCCTGGACACCATTCAAACCATGTCTTGGGATGAGGATATGGACTTGATGGTAAATGCACACGCTGACTTACCCGTTGCAGGCACATTTGTCAGGCAGTCATGCATTGCATTAATTATGCCAAGACACCAAGCTATGCTGCCTGCATCTGTGAAAAGCACAGGTAACCTGGCCATGCTGTCCATCATGATGGCTCAGCATGGGGGGATCTGATTTTGGGCGGCCAGAACTTTGCAGTTTAAGTGTAAGTTGCTACATTGCAGGAGTCGATGGGGGAGAGTGTCGATAATGGCCAGGCAGGGAGGTCATCTGACCAGGTGGCCGTCTGCTTGTTTAGATCCCACATCTGTGGTGCCTGGTACTGCGTTGAATGGTGCAGGGGTGCCCACATGCAAGCTGCACATCACATGCTGCACGGCAACCTAGAACTCAATTCTTTGGCTTGGGTTGTAGCAACTGGCGACCCGCAGTTGAGTGCATGGTTGACAGGCCTTTGAATGATGGGCACCTGGGCATGAGCACCTACCACTGCATGGTGGGGCTGCCCCTGTGCTTGGTCACAGTGCTCACAGCAGTGCCACTGTGGCCAGCGCCTCTGCCAAGCAATATACTCGTCTGCACACATGGTGTGCAGGCACCCCAGCTTGCCACCTCTCACCAGGCAGCAGGCACGGCTGAGCCAGCTGGTGGCAATGGGGTGACCACTGCGTCCACACAGCCAGTCATTGACAATGAGCAGGCAAGCAGCGTGCTGTCTGGCCTGTCCAGGGTGCAGAGGGAGTTGGCTCTGCTGAGCAAGGGAAGTCTGATGTGCTGAGGGAGTCATCTGTGCAGTGCTTTTTGCTGTGGTGCGGCAATCTTGGTGCAGGTGGAGCCCATCTGCCTTGCATGAAGGCAAGGCATAAAGCCTTGACTCCAGCTGCCCAGCTAAAATTGTGCAATCTGCTGTCATCATGTGAACAGTGGGCCACAAGAGTGTGCTCAGGCACAGGCTGCTCAATGTAACTGGGCCTCATGGTGCCAGCAGGCCACACCAGCATGTCTGCATGACCGGATTGTACTGGCCGACTTTTCTGAACGTCATGCGCACCTGCGGTGCAGGTAGCTGACTTCCTGCAGGGAAGCCATGCTTCTGACTCAGGAGATGCACTGGCGCCTTCTGACCGCAGCAATGGCGGCGGCAGCCCTGTGGAAGCTCAGTCGACATCTGAACCCGGGGCAGATGCTACTTTAAACAGGCCAGCCCGAGATATAGGGCACTCAAACTCAGCAGCTGGGGCATCACAACATTCCAAAAACTCTGGCAATGCAGGTGGCGTACATCAGGTCAAGGTGAGGCCACCAAAGCTGCAGCTGCTGACTTGTGTCACTAAACAGGTGGAGGCACCGCTGCTGCAATGCACTTTACTTGGCCCGACACGCTTGATGTCTGGAAGCATGGGTGGATCACCGCAGTCTGATCTCATCATACAAGGCTGCCTGCAACATCCTCACGACAGGAGGTGATGCCAGAGTCAGTTTGGGAGCCCAAAGTCTGCTACTCATGCAGCAGAGGTCCAGCAGGTGCAGGCAGCAACGCAGTCTCAGTTGCTGCTGCTGCAGGGGAGTGCTGCTGAGCCGCAGAAGGGGCAGGGGGCAGTGGCCCTGGATCCGATGCGGCTGTCTGCAGCGCTGCTGGGCCTGCTGGCTGTGCCAGTTGTAGCCTGGTCAGAGTACACTCTCAAGGCCACAGGTCAGCGCCTCACAGACATTGTTATGTTGGTGCTTGCCTCTTACTTGGACCCTGTTTTGCTGTACTGGGCTGCAGTCTGATGGACAGCAGTACCTTGTGCGCTGCACATGGTGAATCCTCACCATCGCCTGTAGCCCCATCTGGTGTGTGCTGCCCAGCCAGACCCAGAGCTGTTTCTGCAAATTTAGCCGGCTTGCCTCTTCTCCCCTGTAGGGTGTGGGCTGCCGCCAGGACCAAGTGGGCTGTTAGGGGCGGCTGAGGGCATCTCCTACCTTGTCGTAGCTGGACTAGTTCTCTGGTCTCTTGGGTCATGGGCGAGCAGGAAACAAGGCTTGGCCGCAGGTGGGTGCTGTCCATTGGACCCACAGGGATCTCTAAAGTATGAGGGGACCGTAGCATTGGTTTGGGCTTCTCTAAGATACAAATGGCTTAAGGGGGATACTACTTCTGGCGCTGTTGCTTACACCGGCTGGCATCTGCTTGTTTGTCACATGCAAGGATGGGCCCAGCAGACTTGACAAGGCAAGCCACATGTTGTTTGGTAGCTGTGCTGGTACTTAGGCGCCTGGGTAACCCCTTGGTAACCCCGAGGCAGGGCTCGCGCTCAGGTGGGTGCTGCATGCCCGACCACTATGCACAAGTGCCTGTCGAAGGCCTCACGCCTTCATCAACTCATCTGCACCATCCCTGAAACAGTTGCTGGGCCCCCAGCTGTGGCCTGCTTTACAGCTAATAAGGTAGTCAATGATATTGCTCTTCCAAGGCTGCTGGTGCTCTGCAGGCGTGGGCTCCATCCCAGTGCTAGGGCTGGCAGAGCTGCTGAGTTGGGGGGTGGCAGTGGCTGGAGTTGTGATCCTGGGTCTGCAGGTCAGCACTACTTAGTCATCTAGACCTTCAGGGCCATCCCATGCTCAACAAGCTGCTGCCACGCTGGGAAGCAGAGCTTCTTGCAGAGGTGGCCTGCCAGACCTCAAAGACTGTCTTCACACCGCCATGGGACGCCCCCTGCAAAGTGCTGCTGCTTGGGCGTGCACCTGTCTCCTTGTGGGGGGATGACCAGCGGCAGCTCAAGCCATGCCTGCAACTTAAGACTGCCTCAGAGCAGGACAGCGCATTCTCTGAGCCTCCGTCAGATCATCCCCTGGCTACAAACAGTTCAAGCTGCAACTCATGCCGCCTCCTGTCTTGCGGAGAATGAGTCCTGCAGCCCCTGTTGATCTCAGGTTCTTTTGAAGGCAGCCCAAATGCAGTGCAGTGCATGCCTCCACCAACTTGATCACCTCCTGCCCTGCAGTACATGGAGTACGGCTATATCCCTGCAGCCCTGCCGGATTCCAGGTGCTTTGGCGAAGGCAGCTCTATCACAACCCGCAAAGTCTCTACAGAGAAATCTTTAAGCCTCCTGCAGCACAGGGAAGGTTCAGCCCCTGCCCTAGCGGTCAGGCCCAGGCTGGGCATCAGCAACATATTGGGCAGTCTAGCAGAGACACAGCCGCCAGGTGCCACCTCTGCAGGTGGGTGCTTTGTCTGGATTTGCGGCTTGGTGTCCAGGCACCGGGTTGCCTGTGCATTCTGGGGTACTACTCAGCCATAGCCCCAACAGGCAGGGTCAGGCTGAACATTGTGGCCTTGAATGGATGCTCTGCTTGTTGAGTGCTGCATGGGACGGAGCTGCCCTCTGGCAACACTGCCAGAACCCAAAGATTGCCATACCAATTTGACTGGAGCTCTCCAAAGTGCATGACCGCCTGCGTGTGCTGATTAGCCAGCATCTGGAGCAGCGCACAGCACTTTGTACTTCTCAGGCTGAGGCAGAGGGACAGCAAGTGGCCTCACCTGTCTTGCATCTGTCTTGCACAATACAAGTTCCCACCACTGTGCTAGCCCCCTCGACGGTCTGCAGGGCAGGCCTTCCTGGCTGCATAGGCCAAGAGACCATATTCAGCTTGGCAGAGGAGCCAGCAGTGCCGCCTGCAAGATTCGCCAGCGTGCTCCTCTCGGTGAGGTCAGCTCCTTGCACTGCCTGCAGGGTCGTCAGGTGCAGGCAGCGCAAGTGCAGGGACAGCAGCAGGGGCCACCAGTTCTGCCCCCCGGGCGACAGAGGGGGCTCAGGGAGCTCCTGGTGTTGTCAAGGCAGCGCCTGGTGCAGCTGCACAGGTGGCAGTGGCCGCCGAGAAGAAGCTTGGCAAGGCAGCCGTCAGCGTGCGGGCAAACTACAACAGCGCCATCGAGGCCATGAGACAGGTGAGTCACAGGGGGGACACCTGCATGGCACTGCTCAACTTGTACTGCCTGCAACAAGGCAGCTCCCATCAGCCCAGCAATATGCGTCACTGCAGTCCAGACCCTGCAACACGTCTGTCACAAGGGTGCCACCTGGTTGGTCCGTCTGTATTCAGAACCCAAGGCTGCACCCACTGGTCTGCTTGCAACATAGAAGCTGCAGACTGCCTGCGCAGTGCGCGGCTCGCGGGCGACCTGCAGCAACCCTTGTCCACCTCCATGGTGCTGCAGCACTGTGGATGCACGAGTGGTTGACATGGATGGAGGCATACTGTTGTGCCCTCTCTGGCGCACAAATTCAGGGCAGCTCTCTAGAGAGTTGCAACTGATGCCGGCTGCTGCAGCCTGCAGCAACAGCGTCAGACAGATACATATGCAGACTAGCCATGCGCATGCACCACGGCCACAGCATGCTGTGGCGACAACATAGGGACCTGCTGTAGCAACCCCCTTCTGGCCTGCGGACCAGACTCTGCGCCGCAGAGACCTCCCTGCTGCATGCCTCTCAAGGGCGCATAGACTCCTTCTGGAACCCCAAATTTCATGAATGCTGTAGGTGGATCTAAGCCCGGTGAAGGAGGAGGCAGGATTTGTTATAAAAACCCTGGGCGAGGGCTTTGCGGGGCTGGGCAAGTCGATGACAGACATGAGCAAGCAGCTGGCGCAGGCAAGCAACACATGCATGCACATAGGCTCCCGCCACTCTTGTGCAAGCCCTTGAAAGATGACGCCGCTCGGCTCCCTCACATTGCGCCACAGCACACCACTGCAAGGCTTCCAGCTTGGTGCTGTGCATCAACGCCAGGTGTTGTGGTTGTTCATACAGCAGGCTGCCCGCCATAGGCAGCATGTGCAGCGTGCCTTGATGAGGAGCTTGACTCCCCACAAACAGTGAACGAAGTGTGAACATAACATGGACTGTACACCCTGTGACGTCAAGCCTTCCTCCTGAGTTTGAGTCAAGATACACATGCTTAGCACTGCCTTGTGCAGGCGGCCTGGCCCAGGTGCTCAGTGCCAATGCGACTGTCTGCCTTGTGCCCTGCAGAAGGTGATGCCCAGCTCCTCCCTGGACGTCAATCGGAATGCAGCCAACTGATGCAATCACAGGCTTGTCCAAACTGTTCTGCCTCTAAACTTGAAGGTTTCATGACTTTGCCCTGCCCTGCAGAAAGTGATGCCTGGCTCGCCCCCTGACGTCACTCTGGAGCTGGCCAACCGAGCGGAGGAGGTGTACAGCGGCGCTGTGGATGGCATAGACTCCTCTGAGCTGGGGACTGTGGTCGAGGAGCTGGAGGCAGGAGCAGAGGCCCTCAGGGTATGTCACAAGGGGCTATCACAGTCTCAAAGATCGCGCAAAGCATGGCATGTGCATTGTCTGTTCTCTGCAAGTGAGCTGAGGTGGAAGAGCCGAGGGCAAGCAGCAACACAATGCAACATCTACGAACTCATCAAGGTTCCCGAGCTGATGTGCCGGTGATGGCCTTTACCTGGCCAGTAGCCCTCTCTGCATAATGCGTGCAGCTGTATTCTGCACTCTGCACTTCTTGCAACTGCAGAGTTGCATTGTCCTGCAGGAGGCGCTGCGCAAGGCCTGGCATCGAGCGCAGCAACTCGTGGCTCATGTCAGCCTGAGCCCAACTGACATGCCGATGGCGACCGCCATGCTGGCGCTGCCCCAAGTGAGCATGGTGGGCACCATGATGATCCCCACAGTGGCAGCCAACAACGCTGCCGCTGCAGCAAACAATGTCACCGCGAACCTCAACAGCGTCATCCTGCAGCTCAGCAACACGGTGGGCACAGTCATCAGGCTTGTAACCAAAATTTGTCTGAGTGGCAGAGGTGAAGGCCTCTCTTGGCCATGATCAGCACTGCTATGAGGCAGCATTGCGCTTCAGAAGCATTGACATTGACAGGCAGAAGGCAGGGTCTTCTCTTGTCTTGTCTTGTCTTGAGAAGCACAGTCCAATGGGCTGCATCATGCCTCTTCAAGCTGTGACCACGGAGGAGACAATCAAAGGCCTTTTGCCAAGAACAACATTGTCCAATCTGTGGTGCTCACCCTGTGCAGAGAGCCTGTTTTGGCAGTCAGTGCCTCAGCGGCAGGACGTGGAGGATTCGTCGATGTAGGCTGCCAGTGGTGTATATTATAGGTCCATAGATGCCCTCATGATCCTGCCCATCATGCCACCCTCAAGGACTTCAGAAGGGGTTCCGACAGAGTGGTGTGGCTGTTGAGGCTGAGGGCCCTTGCTACGGCACCTCATGTCAATTGTTAAGTCTTCAAGTGGGGACAAGCTGAGGATGTGGGGCCTGACTTTGGAATGCTGACTGCTGCAGGCGATTGCCATTAGGAGCCCTCTGAATGAGGACTGGCACTGGGCCAGAGCTGCTAAGGGCACATCCTCAGACCTCATCCAGCCGCCGTTTTACATCATGCTTTGCAGGTGAATGGCATCAAGAGCACAGTGACTGAGGTCTCGAAGGCCAGCGCCCGCCAGACTGGCAGCACAGACTGGGCCCGCCTGGAGAAGGCTGTGGGCACTCTGCAATCTCAGCTGTCGGCCGCCAAGCAGCAGGCATCCACCGTGGAGCTGACAGGGTTGGCATCACAGCTGCAGGGGGCTGCTGACGCTCTCAAGGTGGGATCATCATGACCTCTCGCATGTCTCAGCAAACATGCGTGGTCATGCAGTGTTGGGGAACCCAACACAACATGGGCACCCTGCACTGCTGACACTTGTACCTTGAGAGTGTCACCACCTGCCTCCCGCTGCTTCAAGGAGCGGCTCAATGCTCAGGCTGTGCCTGCCACCTGCCTGAGAATGTCTGCTTGTCTGCTATCTGCTGAACGGCATCGGCTGCAGAGCCTGGCCAGTGTTTTCAGGGTGCAAGCTCCTGAGAGGCACCAGCAGCGCGCCTGCCTGCTGTGCGGCTGTGGTGATGTCGGCACACAGCTGCATCTGGCGGCCGCCGCTGCCCTCCTCAAATTGCAATCTTATGTAATCAGCACTAATTCGTCAAGGTATAGGAGAGGGTAAGTGACAGTTGTCACAGGGATGGGTCTGCCTGCAGGACAGCGGAGAGAGCAGCGCAGGGGGCCGCCCCGCAGCCCAACTAGCCCTTGCTCTGTCTGACGCTGCACATGACCTGAGGAGCGCCGCTGGGGCGACTGCGCAGGTGCCTCAGCTGGTGGACAGCGCTCAGCGCGCAGCCCAGGCGCTGAAAGGGGAGGCTGGGCTCCCTGGGGAGCAGGGGTTGGATTATGACACCCTCATGAAGGACTTTGACCGCGTCGCGCAGGAGCTGCAGACTGCCCTGGCACGCCTCAGCAGTGCGGCCAGCAAGGTGCCCACCAGCTGATGGAGTTTGGCCAGATTGTTGTCACTCAGGAGGGTGGCTCCGCAGCGGGGATGATTGCAGGCAGAGCGGCTTGGCATGTTGCTCCACAGCTGACACGCTGAGCTCATCGTCAGTACAGCTGACATGTTCTCTACCAGCTAAGAGTGGGGGAGAATTTGCGCAGCAACAATGCTCCCCTGTGAGTGAGGTCAAGTACAAATTTAGTGAGGCAGAGATGGGCTCCTTATTTGATGTTCCAGTAACAACAATTGACAAGTTGGTTCAGAGCCTTGCTGAAGAGCGCATCCTCATCGTATTGCATTGCAGCACAACAGTTCAGCTATAGGCAGAGTGCATGCAGCTCAAAGCGCAGAGTGTTGATGACCAGCAATGGCAAGAGCTGGTGAGCTCTCACTCCTCTTCACCCACACAAGATCTTATGAATTTACAGAGAAGGGATTTGCTGCTACAGCACAACAGACGTCTGCAGCAGGAGCGCTGCGGCATGTTGGCTTGCAAACTCTGTGACAGCTTGCAGTCTGTGGGCGTTGCTGAGAAGCCGCAGCCACCTAGCTGTACACCAGGCTGCCTCGCCGCTGCCACTCTGCCACCAGGCCACCACCATGCCAGGCCGCTTGATCACCTTTACAAGGGCTTTCTGAGCTTGTATTCTGTCACAGCATAAAGAAAAGAGCTCAATCATCGTACAGCAAGTCAACATACACAATAGCAATGTGTTCAGGTAGTGCAACAGCAGGCACACATTGGTGAAAGCTACATAGGATAAGCTTAGTGACACTAGCTGGCAGTGAGAGCAGGGTGTCAGGGCGCAGCAGATGCTCTGCTGGGACATGTCCCCAGGGGTCATCCATAAAGTCCAGCGCAATGGTTTTCAGATGGGCCAAAGGAGCCAGGGTGGCAAGCTGCTCATGTGGGTCAGAGATTGCATAGCCTACAGCAAAACAGACTGCAGCAAGGAGGGGCGTCGCATGCCCGAGGCCAAGATCTCTAGGACCTGCACATTGTCCCTGCAGAGGAAGCTGGCCCTAGTCCGCTACATGCGACGCAAGAGTGGCGCCAAAAAATAAAAGCACTCGCAAAGCAAGTAGACGTGGCAGCTGCCCATCTACAGGAGTGAGATATGCCAGGTCGACACACAGCTCAGTCAGGGCCGTTAGATGTCGCAGGTCTGGAAGCGACACTCTGCCAGAACCAAATTTCAAGGCAAGGAGTGAGCAGGCGAGCATAGCACAGAACATCTCATAATCTGGCTTTTGCCAAGCCAGCTCCCAATCCTGCAAAAAGCAGAGCGCATGCTTGGAGTAGCCTTGCAGACCATGTTGCACATCAGGTGTGCAGTGCTACCCACCTCTGACAAATCTGCCTGCTCATCATAGTCTCCCCAATCTAGTGTCATCCGCTGCAGCATTGATAGGCGACCACAGATGAAGGCGAGGAGCATGACACTGGCAGTGGCAACCCTGGGCAACTGAAAGAGGAAGCTCATGTGTATGTCCCTGACAGCTGCCGTCTGAACATGGTTCAGCTGGATCAGGAAACGAAGGTCTCCACACCACAAGTCCAACACAGGCAGAACAGCCTTTGCTTTGCCATTCCTCCACGCCTTGCACACACCGGCGCATGCCAGCAGATCTCTGGGACCATCAAGGGCGTTGAAGACAGAGACCAGCAGCTCCCCTGGGAGGTTTTCCCAGAGGGGGGCCCCAGCCTGCAGCATGCTGCTGTTGGGATTCGGAGCAAAGGCTTTCGTCAGCATTCACAGCTGCCAGGTGATTTTAAGTTGAAGCACCCACCTGCATGGCTAAGGAGTTGGGTCAGCTCTTTGTGAGGACCGCCAAGGTTGCCAGCTTGCTCCCTGGAAGTGGTGTTGATCAGCCTGCAGGCATGGCCCAGATGGAGCACCAGAAGCTGCTCTGCAGTACAAGTTGCAGGGGGAAAGGAGGTGTGCCGGGGCTTGGATCTGCATGACCAATGCCTTGGGCAGCCAGGGGAGTGCACAGCTTCTTTCGGCGCTCCAATGCAATGCTACCCGAGGCACAGATGGTGTGCCCTGAAGTACATGTGGTGAGGTCCAAGAACCAGAAACTTCTCGATCGCTTGTCTGTCGCCGATCAGGGGCTGGTCTGCCAGCATGACATGTTCCAGGGAGGACATCATCATTGGTGTATACTGAGCACGAAAGTTCCCCTCGCATGCTGTAACAATTGAGGCAGCAGACTGGCTTTCATTTGCCATTCCCAGCCAGAAAAGCTTTGCAGCAGACATAGCGGAGCCTGCAGACGCAGTCATGGTGATTGGCACCCGACCAGACGCCGGAGAGTTGCCCATGCTGGCCGAATATGAGCGCAGCATCATGGCAAGAGGATACCCAGGCTGATGCAGGAGGCAGGTGCGCTAGATGATTGGTGTGAGGCAATAAGCCGCAGCACTCATTACTTGGCTGCCACATTACTGCAGGGCTGGCAATGCGCAGCCAAACAAGCCATCAGCATCAATGCCAGCCCCAGCTGCCAGCATGCCCTCCATGTTGCCTGCCAGAGAGCCAGCTGCACCTGCACCTCATTATGCAGATGCAGATGCAGGCTCTGTGGCGGGCTCAGGCCCCAGGGCACCTATGCTCAATGTTCATGTACCTGATAGTGTTGCTTTGGTGCTGTATGTGCTTGCCACCATTGCCTGGATTGCGCATTGCAGTCTGTGCTGCTTGCAGCTGTACTCATCCTGAAGGCATTGCACCCAGGCTGCAGGGAGGTTTGGGCCAGGGAGAGGCCTGCCGTAAGCAGCAGCAAGACTCAGGACATCACCCCTTGCACAAAGACAGGGATGACTTCAGCAGGGGCCCGCCAGGGTGTGGCCTGCCCTGCCCCATGTGTGCTGCTGCCTGGGGCGCCTTCCCTCCTGTCGTGACTTTGCTGTTGCAGGCGCTCATAAGGTGTAGGGACACTGTCCTTGTGCAGAAGCCAGTCGTTGAGGATGCTTGTCAGCAATATTGCAGAGCACAGGAAGCAGCAGAAATGACAACTCAAACAATGGTCGAAAGGCTAGAAGAAGTCGCACAGCAGGATGTGTTCACGCTGCACATGCTCAATGCTCAGACATCAAGACAGGCTGGACAACTGCTGCGCAGGCAGCCCTGCCAGGAACACACTGAGCTCCTGCGGTAGCTGCAGAGGGCTGCCAGCCCCCTGAACCCCCCAAGGAGCGCTGCTTCCAACTCATTTTGCAGCGCGTCCTGCCCAGAGGCAGCGCAGTTTCTGGAAGCCTCCTGGCGCACCCACTTCCCACATTCTGCAGCTGATCTGTCGAGCAGCAAGCAGACCATTCCACCGGGCACACCTGTGCCTGCATAAGCACTTTTCATGCTGAGAACAAGTGAAACACAGCCCCCACCAAGAGCTACCGCAGTGCATATGAAAGCTGCCTGTTTGATGCCAGGAAAGAGGCATCATGCGCAGCACGCGGCACAAACACCGCTCTGCCATGTCTCCCAGCAATGTGCACTGACTTTGTGGACATGACTGGCATGTTGCCACGCTCCAATCCTGCTAAGTCTGTACGGCAGCATCATGACTTTGGAATGCCGTTAGAAGGCTACACTGGGCAGCAGCAATTCTGTGGCGGTTCAGTCAAAGCTTAAGATCCTCTGGAAGGCCAGACATGGCACACACTTGATCAGAGCGCTGCCTACATCCATCAAGGGCATCTTTCCAGACCATTGGTCTGAGACCAAATTGAAACGGGGCTGTCAGGTAGGTGTTGGTCAACCTCACAAGCCCTCGAACATCACCGGTCGCATTGAGCGAGATCAATGCCATCCAGCATCGGGTACTGAAAGGACCATGTCATCTCCGCGAGATGGCGCAGGCAATGCATCGAGGCAGATCAAGAGTGTTGCCATCCTCTGTGGTAAGACGGTTTTGCTAGCTGCAAGACGACAACGCTGTCAATGCTGGTGGCTGAAGTAGCTGCTGACATGAGCTTATGTGTGGCCTGCAGCAATGAGTGCCGAGGCACAGCCAATGGTGGACCACCTCGGGTTGAAAGAGGACGAGCTCAGTGCCTTCCCTGCTCAGTCACCTGTCACCAGCTGGTCAGGCAGCTATGCGGGCTTGAAGGTGCATGTCATCCACAATGGTGAGAGCTGCCGTGGCAAGAATGGATCTGCCTGCATGAGGTCGAACACTGCATCTTCAGCCTTCCAAACAGGCACACGCTGACATGTAGTCTGCACTCAGTGCCAAGCTCAGCTTCTCCTGTGGGTTCTGGTTCTGGTTCTGGAGGCCACCATTGCCTTCAAATCTTCGCAGCAGCAGCGCGCAGCCGGGCATTCCCTTCTACCCCCACTGAAGGAGGATGCCCTTGCACTCCGCCTGCCCATGCTGGTGCAGCAGTGCTCGTTGCAGCATGCCTGTGATGTTGCTACACACTGACACGCTTGCAGCCAGCATGGCATTTTCACTGCATGGTGTGACGCCAACGTATGGGAACAGCAGCAGCAAGTTTGGCTGCATTGCAGACACAACAATGCTGTGCCCTGCCTGCAGGTGTGTCTGCACGGTACAGCGTTGACAATGTGGGCACAGCAGCAGCAGCCCTGGCAGCCTTCCAGGCCCTGACGGCCTTCCACCCAGACCTGGTCATCTCGATTGGCACTGCTGGGGGCTTCAAGGCGCGGGGGGCTAAGATAGGAGACGTCTTTGTTGGGACGCAGACGCTGAACCACGACAGGCGGATCGCCATCCCTGTAAGCTTCTTGCATGGCCGTGTGTGCAATGTGACCAGCTTGATCTGCAATACCTCTGGCCAGCTCACTGAAGTTGTGGCTTCTGGAACCTGGTACGGACCAAACAGACTTCAGAATTGCAAGAGCCTGCATGTTTGTGTTCATGCCAGATGCTGCATTTCAGCCAGCAGGTCTCTCAACATGTGAGCAGAGCTTTGCAAGCCGCTGCGGGAAGGGGGAGGCCACAGAGGAGTCCGTTACACTTCAACATTGTAGCTTCAGCCCGCTTGAGAGGGCTGTGAGCAAAGGCACCAACGCAGCTGCCTTGTTCAGGCTGATAGACATCTCTGCCTGGCTGCAGGGATTTGACAGATATGGGGTGGGGTCCCTGGCATGTGTGCCGACCCCCAACTTGCAGCAAGCTCTCAAATTGAAGGTGCGACATGCACCTTCGCACGGATTTTCAAGCTGCACAGACTCATGTCACTCCCTGTTGCTGACACAAGACCTCCACACTGCAGGCTGGTGTTGTGAGTAGTGGCAACAGTCTGGACTACACCACTGAGGACTTTGCCGCCATGTCACAGACAGAGACCGCCATCAAGGAAATGGAAGCCGCAGCCATTGCATGGGTGGCTGACATGTTTGGCACACCCATGTTCTGCCTAAAGTCCGTGACAGATATTGTTGATGGTGAGTCCAGCATGCCAGCCCGGCTTATTGTTCACCAAGCTGCATATGGGGAACCTGAGTCGCTGCTGTGCTGGTTCGCAATTGATTTGATAAGACTGACTCTGTATGTCACTGCCCAGGAGACAAACCCCCAGAGCAGGAGTTCTTGGAGAACCTGCAGCGAGCAGCCTCGGCCCTGCAAGCTGTGATTCAGCCAGTCTTGGAGTTCATCGCTGGCAAAACCAGTGACCAGCTCTAGGCCATGCCCTTCCCTTTGCATTGCCATTCCTTAAGAGCTCGAGCTTCAGTGCCGTCACCACGGTATTTGATCAGTGTATCTGAATTGAGGGTGTCAACATAGGCAACCTGGCATCGAGCCTTCCAGGGAGACCGCTACTGCACATCAAAACATGTCCGCTGCCTGAAGTGGGCACAGAAATGTTGTGCGAATCATAAGAAAGGTGCCTGGGAGGGAGCTTAAAGTTCACCACCGCCACCAGAACGCTTGCTTGACGACAGCACCGACGCACATAAGCTCTTGAAGCAACGAAAGGCAAGCCCGCGAAGACCCTGCCCCCACACCAAACATTTCAAGGCAGCATGGGTGCCTGGGCCAACCTTCATTGAAAAGAAGCAATTCTACAAGAAGCTGCCAGGCTTCTTGAATACCATATGCAGCAGGCCCAGCTTAGGAGCGCAGAACAAGACACAGCCCAAAAAGCAAGTGCCCCGGTATGCGTTGCAGGCTTCCCAGAGGCATTGCAGCATCTGCTGCATGTCACATATGCTGTTCCTGGCCTGTGCAACAATGAGCTGTCACCCAGCAGTCACTAGGGCGCTGACATGGAGTGTTCCTGTTTTGGCCTGTCACCTCGCCACAATCAGGCCTTTTGGGGCATTGCCTCCTTGGCAGCTTCTGGATTACACTGCATGGTCAGCACAGAGCGCTACCTGGAGCTGAGGTGGCTGTTTAGCCGCCATGAGCAGTGCAAGCTGAGCTGGCTGCACTCCGTGGCCTGCTGCCTACCCAGTGCCAGCACTCTACAGACTGCGCTGCACCTTGCAGCAGGTGTTGCAGAGCTGCAGGCTTTTGACATTCCGCGCTGATGCCGCCCCCTCTCACTGCAGAGGGTTCAGCCGCCTCTGGAGGCCCCTGCCTGGCTGGGAGGCATGGCGCAGCAGTCGCCTGAGGCTGCTGGGGACACATCAGCCATGCCGGAGCTGGACGCGAGGTCTGCCAGTCCGGATGTTTTCAGATGGAGCATACCGGGCCTGCTGGCTGACATCAAGGTCAGGCGCCACTGTGCCCACACTGTTGTGATGCTGTGATCATATGCTATCTTGATCAGGCGGCAGCCAAGGATTGCGGAAGGCATGCAGGCTGTGTCTTGCGTGGTGCCGGGACTGCTTCAAGTGCAGCAGGTTGTCGATGCCAGTCTCAGCCGTTTTAGGCTGTCATCTGGAACACACCCAGGATGCCGGCCGGCATGCAGGTGGAGACCTGCAACTGACTTGGCTGTCTGGAAGGATGCTGGTTGTGCATCACAGCAGGGTCTCGCGGTGTTATCAGCCTAAAAGCCTCCACTGCTCGCCAAGCCCAGAACCCTTGGGCTTGGCAGCGCCTGCCAGGCCGCCCTGCGCATCGCTGCATGCGCACTGCGTTCGTGTGACTGGGCCCTGGCACCATTTTCTGGTCCAGCATTGCCCGAACAAGCTCCGCCAGCTGTGTGTCTGGCCCACTGGGAGAAGCCCCAGCCTCTGAGTGTGGTGCCTCTGAGCATGGTGCAGCTGCAACACTGGCGGCTGCAGCACCAAATCACTGTGGGTGGCTTGGAGGCTGGTGCAGACAAGAGGCTGCAGGCATCATCTCTGCTGAACATGGCTGCAGGCAGCGTCAGCAGCATGTCTGCACGCCCAAGAGGTGGCCACTGTCTGCAAGTGCAGCATCTTTTGGGGCTGGTGTCAACATAAGGCTGCAGCAGCAGGTCAGCCATGCCTGAAAGCGTCTGCTGCCTGCACTGCAGCATTCGGTCACAGCTGGCGGCTTGGAGGCGGGACCAGATGTGAGGCTTCAGACGACAGATGGCAGCCGCTCGGCCAGCCGAGAGTACAGCGTGGCAGGCAGCGAGGAAGGTGGCGTCACAGGCAAGCACTGCTGGCCCCCAGCAGCGCTGTGTTGCTGATGTGTCCTTTGTCAGCAGCATAATTTGGGGGGTGCTGCAGGCCACCTTGATGCTTGACAGCTGCAGCGCCTGAGTTGTGAATAAAGCAGGAGTCTCACCATGCTTTGCACAGCAGTATGCAAGGAGTGCACCAAGACAGACATGCGCAGCTCAATTTTCCAACTGTGATGAGTCTTTGCTCAGCCGAGAGTGATGAGGCAGTAGGCACTACAAGTTGACTGCAGCGAGCCGCCTCCATCTCCAACAGATTGCATGACGCTGCCGAAATTGGCAAGCTTACTACAGGTGCAGGGCGCGCTGCCTCAGCCCCCACCGAGTCACCGCGCACTGCTCTGACAGACAGCATGCAGCCTCAGGGAGGCAGCTCTGCACTGTTGGAGTCAACCAAGAGTGGGCAGGTGAGTGGGCTGCGTGGCTCTTGTTGCTTTGGTGAGTGATGAATGAGGATGTGTTGATGTGATGCACCTGCTTGAGCAGCAGTTCTCGCACACCATTGCTCTAATGCAATGTGGCAATGCACGCATATCTCTGCTGATGACACGCGGCGGGCTGTGCACTCATTTGAGGCAGGCGCTGTGCACACCTCTTGCGCTTCCCTTGGAGGTACCATATGATGGTGCAGAGTCCTCCTTGGTCCAGTGCCAGCATCTACCAGTCTTTCTGTTGGGCGCTGCAGCCACCATGACCAGTGCATCTCTGTTTCCTCATCAGCAAAGCAGCAACTTTCCACCTGCACTGGCAGGTTGTAACGTCAGCTAAGCGCCAGTCGCATGTGCGTGCAGGTCTTCATGTCGACAGACATGTCTGCGGCTCTTCTGGCGGCAGTGCCGCAGGCTGCAGGCGGCAAGCTGCCGCGTCTGCTGAAGAGCAAAGCGCCTGGGAGGGGCAGGCGTAAGGTGAGGGGGGTCACACCTGTCCCAGGGCCTTGTGCCATGCTCTCCACAAGCTGCTGCATGCACTGAAGACCAGGCGCCTGGGTGGCGCAGGTGTATCTGCAGCAGCGTAGCAGTATCAGCACTGAGGGCTGAAGAGCAAAGTGCCTGCAACGGGCAGCTGCAAGGTGACACTGCAGCGGCGCCTGCCTGCCAACGTCAAAGTAGCAGCAGCAGCATTGATCTTGTCCTGGGGACCACAGCGCATAAGCGGGCAGGCGAAAGTGTAATGGGCAGCGCCTAGCTGCAAGCAATCTGGTAGCAGCAGCAGCAGTGCTGAGCCTGCACTGAGCACAGGGCCCTAACTTCCTTGGAGGAAGTAACAATAATCTGTCGCACCCCTGCTGTGTGCTGCATGCACTCTGCAGCCCCAGCAGGGGCCCGCAATGAGTCGCTGGATTCCCATTGCAGAATGGGGTAGCAACAGCGCGTGGCGTCTCGCCAGTGGCGTTCTGAAATGCTCCTCTGACCTTTCAGGCCGGCAAGGAGCTGCATCGTGGCCCAGGCTTTCAGGCAGTCATCCCAGACCAGGTGGGCACGCCCAGCCCACAAATCAAGGCCTGGCGTGGTGAGCCCCAGAGGGTGTCCTTCGAGGAAGCAAAGACGCTGGCGCATGCGAGCGAGCTGACGGCTGCAGAGGCACTGCCCGCTGATGCCATCTGGGAGTTTGATGAGCCGGACACACGAGGTGGGAGGCAAGAGTTGCATGCAATTTTTGTGTCTGTGGGAAAGATACAGAGCAGGCCCGGAGCTGAAGCTGTTCCACAATGGGTCCTGTGACCAGGCACAGACGCTGGCGCAAGTCAGCACCCACACAGCTGCAGAGGTGACGCCGTACCATAATATGAGATGTGTGGTTGCAAAAATAGATAGGGGCCAGGTGCAGGGCTGCCCCCTTGGCACTGCTGTGTGGCATAGGGTCCAGCCCTGCCTTCAGCCGCCTGTCTGAGCTGCAACATGCCATCATGCAGCGATGCGCTTTCCTGTCAATGTTTTGGTGGAGTATGATGGGGCTGACCTGCACCTGTCACCACTCTTGGCACTGGCTGCCTCCTGACTGCCATGTGCAGCATGCAGCTCACCCCAATGCAGCTGCACTGGGCTCTGTCAGATGCCCTGCGGCTGCATGTGCTGTGTGTCCAGTGGATGCTTTCAATGTCGTCCAGGGATTTTCGCTTAGCATCGACCTGTCAGCTCATCCCTGTAAGCAGATTGCTGAAGCTGGCAGGCGCTTGCCAAGCTGTCAATGACACCTCACCAAGTGCTCTCCTTGCAGGCAAGCCCTGGAACACTGGCAAGCGCCTGCAGCGCCAGTGCCTCTGCTCTTGGCACAGTGTGTCGCTACGCTGACCTGGACCCCTCACTGCGTGCTGTCCTTCTTGCAGGCAAGCCGCTGGACACTGGGAAGCGCCTGCGGCGCAAGCCTCAGTGGATGGCAAGCGCTGTGGCGGGTCCTGGCACCGCCCAGTTGGCGCCAACTGGCGCAGCAGCCACACAGGAGGTGAGTGTCTGAGGCAGGTAGAAGAATGAAACAGTGGTGCTGCACAGGGCCACCTTGGGGTTACAGCTGGGGCTGGGCTGGAGCTGCTGCTGTTGCGCAGTGGCCACAAGCAAACACTGCTTTGAATAGACTGGAGGCGCATGGAGCCCACCTGGAGGACACAGCTGAGCTTGATGCATGTAATGATGCTGCTGCAGGGTGATGGACAAGCTGAGAAGCCTGGACAGAAGAGGGCCAGGGAAGGTGAAGCAGGGTGAGCTTGAAACACTGCCCTCAGCCCCCACCATCCTGACAGTACACATGGCAGCTGCTCCCCTAACTATTGTGGGCGCTTTGGTTGCTTACTGGCGCCTTCAAAGCTGCTGTCACTCTCAGCAGATGCGATAAGCTTAGACTTAGACTGAGAGCCTCCGGCAGCTCCTTCCTCACTGTAGGGAGTCTGTCGTTGTCATTCATCGAGATGCTAGCAGCTGCCAGCCGTCTCTGCTGTTCGTGAAAGGCTGCAGTCAGACTGATGGTCTTGTCAGCATTTTAATGTTGTGTGGGCTGCATGCCAAGCTGCACATTTGTGATGGCTGCGCTCCACCTTCATGTAAGAGTTTCAGCTTGCCCTGCCTCAACACCCTGCTCTCCAATGCAGCAGTTGTGCCGGGCCCCAGCTTTCCTGGCAGCTGCTGATGGCGTGGATTTCCTGTCTGCAGGGCTCCTTTGCCCCAGCAGGGCCCCAAGCGGATTCGGGTGGTCAACGGCTTTGCAAATGGAGCCGGACCCAAGTGAGAGTACTGTCAGTCCCGTGAATCTGGGTGCTGCCCATCACCAAAGGCTGCTTGCATGTACCAGGCCTTGCAGCAGACCAGTGGTGCACTCATCGCCTGTGCTTGCTGCATCCCACACACCTGTGAGGCTCTGCAAGCACCAGGAGCGGCCTGCTTGAAGGCGCTCTAGGACTGCGGCACTTGGCTGGGTCAGGCCCTTTTGGATGTGTGCTCAGAGGGGCCCAACAGAGCTCTTGCAGAGTCACACGGCAGGTGAAAGAACCTGCAGCCCATTCAGGACATCCTCTGACCCGAATGCTAATTGTGGCTGTAGGGCTAATGGCACCAGTGCCAGCTTGCCTCAAGTGCTGTCCTGGAAGGCCCTCAGCAATGCAGACGACCTTCAGGTGAGAGAGAAGCAGGCCGTTTCCTAATAAAATAAGGCTTGGGACTCATGTGCAGCACTTGGCCAGCTAGGTTGCGCACACACGCACGTCCAGAACTGCAGCAGGTTGCTCTCCCTGGATTACTTCAGTGGCGCTCCTAGAAAATGACGAACATGCATGTTACCTGCACAGTGCAACAGGCAATGGCCCTTAGCAGCAAGTCAGCAGGTACCAGCTGTGAAGAGTGCACTGATTGCTCACGTGTCCACCAGGGCTGCTGCATGATGCTGTACCTGAGCTCTGCCGCCCTATGGGAGGGCACAATGGTAGATGCGTGGCTCTTGCATCATATGTGTGGTGCAGGTGGCGGCTGCCCTGTGATGTGAATTTGAGTGTACCAATTGTCGGTGTTGCCGTGGCCACCAGCGCATCAATGAGCCTGCAGCATGCTGCACTGCTTGAGATGCGATGTAAGGAATGCACTCATCCACGTCTGACTAAGCTGCAGGGTTCAGACACCATGCAACAGGTGCAGGCTGCAGATGCTATGTGCAGCGTGTTTGGAGATACAAAGAAAGCCGTCTGCGCTGCAACCATCCCTAGCTGTCCACTAGGGCTGCATGATGCTGCTTTAGGGTCTGCCACTGGGTACACACAAGATGCTGGAGCCACTGCAACTATCAGCTGCCTGCAATCTCTTCTCACAGCTTGGCACTTCATACCATCAGGGAGGTCACCTCCAGGAGGATGGTACATTTCACGTCACAAGTTGCAGCACCAGAGGGGCTGCTAGCCTGCCCACAGCCTGCTCACAGCCTGCATGTGGCCTCCTGCGGATCACCATCATGCACCAACAGCAGAGATGTCTGCACTGTGAAGGTCTGCTGGCACCTGCCCACCTCCCAGCACTGCATGTGGCCTCCTGCAGATCACAATAATGCACAAGGGGCGCACCTTCAGGGGGACGGTGCACTTCATCCCCGAGGTTGCAGCGCAGACACCAGCACTGCCCATGAATTTGCATCAGGCAAGGGCCGTAGGGGCGGCTGCGGTGCCACAGAAGGTGGCCGAGCAGAAATCCCATGCGCAGCCGCAGCGGCAGCACATGCGGCAGCAGCGGCAGGCGCCCACGCCGCACTCATCGCTGGCACAGGCGGCGCGGGAGGCAGTGACTCCCCCGCCAGCGGTGGTAGCTGCACGAGGGAAGCAGGTGCCAGCCAGTCTGGCCCAAGAGGACAAGGTCAGCCCCTGCTGCTGGCCCCAATGCCTAAGGGCATTTACACAGGACCTGGCAGCCCCTCCCATGCGCAAGTTCTGGACGTTCACATGCACATACATTCAGGAGTTGAGTACTTCACAATCTGCGCCTGCCTGTCAAGCGCTCTGCAGACATGCTCTATGGAAGGGCCTGCTCTCCTTTAACATTCACAGGTCGCACCCCACCTCACACAGAAACACTCCATGTAGGACCTGGCCGCCCAGCGCTTGGAGGCCCTGGGCCCCACCTCGGGCTCGTCTGCCAATGAAAGCGGCTCCGAGGCACGACGTGCACAGGCAGAGCGCGAGTTCCTGCGGATGGAGCGAGAAGGACCCCCTGCAGGCACCAAGTGAGTCCCTGCAGCCACAATGTCTGCCCCTGCACACCATGGCCTCTGAGCTGGTGTCGATGTTGCACAGGGGTTTGGACGGGCGCAACTGCAGGCACCAAGTGGGTACCTGCAGCCTCAAGGCTGGTGAGCTGACAGCCGCGGCTTGTTTGATCTGGGATGAGATGGTTCCAGCATGAAGCTACCTGCTGAAGCTGCGTGAGTGCCAGCCAGCCCAGCACAGACAAAAACAGTTGACACATGGACAGGTTGTGAGCATCTGCACATGGAAGCACGCTGTGCCACAGTGATGCCTAGAGACGCCATCATGTCCAGACGTTCTTCTATCCAGCTGTGCAGGTGCATAATGTGCCATCACGACGCCCCAGGCACTCTGCAAGAGCCCCTGTGTGATGGCAGTCGTGGGATTTTGTTTCCCATGATTCCAGAGTTTTCAGATCCTGCCCTGCAGGTGCACGCTGTGCCACCGCGATGCCTCGGACGGTGCCCGGGAGCCCCTGTTTGAGGGAAGGCTGCGCCAGGGGCTAGGGTGTCTGGTGTGCGTGCGCGTGACCGCCACCCAGAACACTTGGGTGCACGAGCAGTGTGCCTTCTGGTCGCCTGAGGTAGGGGCCAGTTTTAGGGTTGGCACTGGCATGCATGTGAGCATGCAATTTCAAGGGTAAGGCCTGGGGACGCATAACTGTCCCATGACATGGGGCCTGGGCTGCCTGCTGTTCCCAGCTGGGCCGCTTCAAGTACACGGACATGAACCACCTCAGGGTGCGTTGCCATGTGAATATGCGCATGGCTGTCCAGACCTCCTGGATGCACAAGCAGTGTACCCTTCTGGTTGCCTGAGGACTTGGTGCCGAGCACATGTATCGTGAGATTGGGCTTGCTAGAAGGAGTGTGCCACTGAAAGCAACAGAGTGCATGTGCCTGCTGTAAATGCACTTCATCTGCCGAGCTGCCTGATTGATGTATGCATGGTGCATGTTGAACTGCGCAAGCCCCATCCTGGACATGAACACACGTGGTGCCGTGATGTCTACACCCTTGTTTCCACCTTGCAGCAAGCTTGAGTTGCAGTCAGAGCATCGTGCTGAGCTGTTTGACCGCAGACGAAGGACTGCCACCATGCTACAGCCAAGACACCATCATGTTGCAGCTTGAGAGTTTTTGTAGGCTTGCGTCATGCATCTGTTGGCTGCAGCTGAGTGGGGCTGTGCATCGCCTCCTCAGCTGCTCTTCTGTGCCACACACAGCCTGGCGCCAGCTCCCCTTGCAGGTGCAGACGTGGGCTGCCACCTGATGCTGCAGAGGCCCCAGGAGGCCTTACCTTGTGCCAACTCTCGTACTGTCCCTCATCTGAAACCACCTCTCTCAATACCTGCAGGTGTATGAGCAGGACTACCAGTTCATGGACCTGGGCGTGGCTGTGCGGCGGGGGCGGCTGATCAAGTGCAAGGTCTGCAACAGCAAGGGGGCCACCCTTGGCTGCCATGTGGCGACCTGCAAGAACAGCGCCCACCTCCCCTGCGCGCGCTTCAAGAAGTGGCACATGGACGTAAGGGCTTGTCTGAGTGTCATGGCAGCCATCCACACAGGGTGACCTGCATCCCAGCGTTTTCAGCAATGTATCTGCACAGCTGAGCTGCTCAGACAACTGTGTCCCGCCATGCAAGCAAAAGGCGCCCACCTCTTCTGTGCATGCTTCAAGGACTGGCTCACCTGCGCGGAAGGGCCACACTGCCGTCCGGGCTGCATCTCTCTGTGCATGACTGCAAAGTACCCTCAAAAGCACTCCTTAAGGTTTGCCTTTCAATTGCAACCTCCAGCACTCATGCTGCCTGCTGCGCATGCGTTGTGCCTGCAGCTCATCATGAGGGCAGTCACCTTAGGCTGCCCCTTTGCATGCTCTCTTGTCGAAGAGAGCAGGCAAGCCATTTGGTCCTTATGCGGAGCCTGCACTGATCAAGCCTACAGTCAACTGCTCTCACGCAGTTGCCTGGCTGCTCTGCAGCCAGACTCAGGGGCGGTCATCAGCTCCTGTCCACAGTGCAGGCATTGCATGCTACTGGCAAGTCCCTGCTTCCAACCAGAGTCTAGGCTTTGCGGGCTCTCTTCAGAACCATTGAGCTACCGTTGCTCCTCTCGCAGAGCGCTCATCAAGCCTACCATCAACTGCACCAACACCGTCACCTGCCCTTGCTCTGCAGCCTGACAGTGGAGTCGTCACCTGCTCCACCCATCAGCCGGCCTTCGCTCGCTCGTCCCGGGCCGTGCGCCGCACAGGCAGCTCGCAGCCGGCCGACGAGGAGCACACGCCGTCAGCAGGTGCGATTTAAACCCTGTCTGTAAAATTGCAGCCTAAAAACGCATGGTCGGTGTCAAGGCGCTGTCTAGGTGAACCTTCCCCACCAGGGAGCTGCACAAATGTGCAATGTCTTGAATGACAAGCCCCCATATGCTTTTTGTTTAGCTTTGCTTCACGACAGCTAGAGAGCACATCTGTGTCTTGTCTGGCCTGCAGCCTGGTTCATAACAGATTGCTCTGTGCAAAACAGAACTGCAGGCTTGTGTCACATGCCCCTGCAGCGCATCTGTGGTGCCTTCCTGCTGCAGAGGAACTGGGTGACGACGTGGCGCGCACCGGCAGTGGGCGGGGGCAGAGCTGGAGCGGTGGGGCCACAGCTGTGGGGACGCCTCAGGGGGAGCAGCCGGTGCTGCCACCTGTCGTGCTGGGCAGAACCCAGGCTATTTCAGGTGTGACAACTTGGTGACCTCCGCAACCTTGAAGGATGTGGGGTTGGATTGGGATGCAGGCTGGCTGAGGCTGTTGCTGCTGGTCTGCTGGGCCCAAGTTGGTTGCGTGGTGGGAGGTGCTGATGATTCTGGATATTTGAGGGTTGCCAGTGTGCTTGAAGGATGGCTGCTGGGGCTGCTGGTGGTTGTCTAGGAGGAGCCTGGAGGGCCAGAGTGGTGAGGTAGATGAACAGTGGACCTTGAGAAAGGTTGTAAAGTGCTTGTGAAGCGGCTGGGCTGCAGCTCCTGTTGTGGGGCCTACCATAGAAATGGGTGCTTCCTTTGAGAACAAGGCGCCTCAGGTGTCACTGGGCCAACAAGCCATGCCAAGTAGCAGGCTTTAGCTCTTCTTGTCCTGACTACTTCATCAACAATGTCATTGCCTGGGGACTCGGAGCTTGTGTTCTGACCGATCACCCACCTGGGTGAGCACACATGTCTCTGTGCAAAGCCTCAATGGTTTTCTCTGCTGCCTACAGCTGCGCCCTCTGGGGGGCAGGCAAGGGCAGCTGACCAGGCACAGGACTGCGCTGCTGGTGGAGACGTCTCCACAGATCAGGATTGGAAGGTGGGCTGCTCCACCAAGCAATGCGTGCACCTTTGTCAAGTCCTGCCAGCAAACCTTGTGGTGTGGATTGCTCAGGAGGGAAAGTCCTGGCCTCCTGAGCAGTGCAAGCAGTCAGTCATATCCCTGCTGGCACAGCTGAATGCGAGGGTGACTGGCTGACAAAAGGCCTCATCTGCAGCAGCGTGCTGAAGCGGGCATTGCCAGTCAGCATGCACCAACTGTGGTGGGGGGCCCCATTTAGTACAAGGGACTGGACTAAGCTGAGCGCATGCAGGGGCATCTTTACTTCCTTGGTGCAGATCACAATGACGACCACCCTGGACACCAAGCTGGTCAACATGCCTCCCCACAACTTTGACCCGGCGGAGGTGCCTGACGCCGACATGTGTGAGTTTCTGGGAGGAAGCATGGGCACCCCGGGCACGCGGAGGGGCAGTCCAGGTGAGACAGTCGCTGCTGGCCCATTTTGCCTGGCTTGTGCCACCTCAACAGGACAGGCTCTGCTTGGCCAGCAGTGGGTGCCTGTCGGAATGCGCTGGGCAGCCCAGCTGACTGAAACATCACTGCTGGGCCACTTCGTGCGCGACATATGACAGGGGAGCTGATTTACAGCAGTCATTGGCTTTTAGTGTGGTCTGCCACCATGCAGGAGGGCAGCCCCAGAGGAGATATGCCAATGCTTGGTTGTGTGTAACTGGCCCCTGCAACTGCCGGCAAGCAGACTGCAGGGGACCGGGTCATATCACTGTGCTCCAGCTGTGGGCTGCTGGCATGCCGAGGCCTGCAGATCTGTGCTGCATTGGTGGCAACGCTTCCCACAGTCTGCTCTTCATTGCTGTGTTTCTCTGTGCATCATGCCTGAGGCCTGGGTTTTGGCATGCAGCACTGCTGGCAATGCAGGCCTGTTCCGCAAGCAGGAGTGCCTACCATCAGGCAGGACATACACATCACCCCCTCCTGGCTCTCTGCAGGCCTCTGCCGCATCTGCATCGTCACCCGCCAGGGCAAGTGTGGCGCCCCCAGTGCCTCCCACCGCTGCCTGCGGCGGCAGCTTTCAGAGCGCTACCACCACCTTCTGGGGCACGCGTTCCCTCAGCAGTGAGGCCTGCATGCCGCTTCCTGGCGCGCAACTGCCGGCGCCAAGTGCGCAAGCGCTGCCATGCCCACCAGGAACCACCTTAGCAACAGGCACCATCCCCAGAAGGAGGCTGCCCATGTGCCAGTTTTTGCCTCGCCGTCAGGCTCCTGACCAGCTGCAATGGGCTTTGCCGTACACATGCAGCTGCAGCAGCTGCAACTTCTCGTAACCAGGCTGGCTGGGCGTCAGTCTCTAGCAAGCTGCAGACTCTGACAGTGCCCACAATAGGCTGCATCCCATTGGGATGCAATCCTTACTGCAGCAATGAAGGCAAAGTAGTGGCAGAGACAGGGGCGGCAGCAGATGGAAGCACGACAGCTGGCAACCACTGAGTTGCGGTTGGATTGACCTTCTAATGTCATCTTTGAACTAATGGCATGCAGCTCCAGGCCTGGTCGCAGTCCAGGCTGCTGCTTGATGGCTTATGCCTCATAAGTCACTGGAAGCAGCTGGCTGCAAGCCACAACCACCACCGACCCTCCGTACTGACTGCATCTGCTGTCTTCTGACCTAAATGAGTGAGGCATTGCCATGAGCATGGTCATGACTGGCTGTCTGCTTGCTGAGCAGGATGGTGATCCTATGACTATCAGGTCCTAGCCTAGGAATTTCAATGAAAGGTGCACATTGATGAACTGTCCCTTAGTGTTCACAAAGGGGGTCACCTCCCTGTTGGCGTCATCAAAGGCCGGATCTCTCTCCCGTTGTGTCTCAGGCGTCAGTAAGGCCAGCATCACCTGCCAGCATCACCTGCCTCCTGTGGTGTTGTGTGTCTCAGGTGCAGCCACTAGCACAACACCTCTGTGCACCGCTTCATCTGCCGCACTTGCGGGCTGATAGTGCGACATGCTGACGCGCTGCAGCAAAGCCCCAAGCTGCTCCCTGGGCACCTCAAGGGAGGCAGGACGTTCATGTTGCCACACAGCTGGCCTCGGAAGCTGCTCAGGGTGGGCAGCTGGCGCCGGCTGGTGGGCTGTGCTCCCAGGGTATGCTGGCTCCCAGGCACTTGACAGAGGCCTGCAGCAAAGGGGGCCATCATCAAAACTGTAGCAGCGGACTGCAGTACCAAGCAATGTTAGACTCCTGCTGCAGAGACTCTGTCAAGGGCATTGGGTGAGCCTGAATGTAACCCCGCCCAAGGGTGACAGGCAGCGTCAACACTGTCGGTGATATTGGCTGGCGCACACTGTCAGCAAGGGTGCCTTACAGACTGACCTAGCGAATGTCAGGCGCTGGGCACTGGGAGAGGGCTGCAGGGCAGCAGCTTGCGGCAGCTGCTTCTCCCCTGCTGCGACCTGTCTGCTGCTGCCCTGCGCAGGCTGGGTCTGGGACCCCTCAGACCTGACTGCGAGCGCTGCAGGGGCTGCAGCAGGGGCTGGAAGGCCAGCCTCATGCCTCAGGCCCCCCTCTTGGCTACTGCCACCACCAGCTGTGGCTGAGGCATGCTGCTGCTGCTCCAGGCTGCAGGCACCTGCCACTCCAGCAACAGCTACGCCTGCATCTGCGCTGCTGGCACTGCTCGGCGGCTTGGGCTGTTGGTTATGAGGGCTGGCTGCCTGACTGACCACTGAAGCTAGCGTATCATGTTGGGCAGCGTGGGTGCTGGGTGACCTTTCAGGGGTGGGTGAGTTTGCAGCAGCAGAGGCCTCAGCAGCAGGAGTGCTGCTGCGCAGAGAGCGCCGGCTGCTCTGCAGGGCTCGCTTGGCCTGCTGCGCCTCAGCAATGTAGACGCCCATGTTGTGGCGCAGCACCTCGTTTTCGGCGCAGACCCTGCATCATGCATACACGGGGCTCTTAGTGACACGGGCGCATGCAACGGCCACAGCACCCTGTTCTCTGCACTCGTCCTGACTTGTTCTCTGCGCAGCCTACAGAGGGCTGTCAGTGATGCACCCCCATGGCTCAGAGTGGCACCTTGATCTCAGTGCAGACTTTGCAGGAAATGCGGAACACGGCTGTCAGTGACCCACGCCATTCTTGTTGGCTCATGTCATGTGCACAATGTAGAGTCAATCAAATGCTTTGTTCATTGTACAGCCAGACTGACAGAATCACATGCAGCACCTTGTCCTATAGTACACTCTGTGCAGAGTCACATTTGGCATGTGCCAGGGACACAGGCCCTGCACAAAAAGCTCTTAGCTCATGAAATAATGTAAATGGCATCATGGCTGCATGGGCGCGCAGGCCAATAACCTGCCTTCCCAAGTGCCACAGGCCCAAGCAGTGCTCGGCAATGGCTGCCTCACCTGCGTGTGAAGCAAGTCTCCCAAGCATGACAGGTACTAGGGTAGACACATGCCCATTGACATTAGAGGAGGTTTATCAGCATGCTTATGGGATGAAGCTGCAGCCAGAGAAAGCAGTACGCAGGTGCAAATCAGCTGTTTCTAATGAAGGTGTGCACAGAGCCTGGGTACCTTGGACTTGAGTGCGTCTGTGTCTGCAACAGATGCTGTGGCGCTCAACCAGAACTTGCTGGGCGCATGTGGGATCATCCCCACCTGTCAAGCTCCCTGGAGAGGTGCAGAGACTTCTCCATTGCAGCCCTTGCCGCGGCAGACCCCCGCCTTGTTCCCTGTGCCCCTGCCGCTGATGCCTGCGCTGCCTCCAGCTGTGCCCGCAGGTGGCGCACCTGCTGTCGATACAGCACCTGCAGTGGAGGGCAATGAAGGCCACCTTTTGGCTGAGCTCATCTGCCTACTCATCTGGCCAGCTCGCAAAGGGGGCGTGGCACACTCAAATGTCAACACGTCAGTGGCAATGTGCAATGCAGTTGTCACACGGACTGCAAGTGCGGCACCTGCAGGGCAAGCGTTCGACCCAAACACCAAAATCACTTCAGCTGAAATTTGATGGTGAAAGCAGGGGCCCCACTTGGTCTCAGTGCAGCCCCTGCAGTGCAGCATAGGCCTACACTTTACTTCTTATGTGCTGCCTCCAGCTGGCACCCACATGTGGAGCACGTTATAACGGCTGCCATATAGACAGACAGCACTGCCAGGTGAAGCACCTCTGAGAAAATTGAGAGGGCCTAGACCTTGCCCCAGACAGTGTCTGTTCGTGCTTTGCAAGAAAGTCCCTCCCAGTCCTTGCAGACAGCAGAAGCCTCCTGCCCTGTGACACTTGCATGCATTTTGGAAACAGCAGCAGATGCTGTGACTCTGTGGAGCTTCTCATTACCATTTCAATGGTTGCTGAACACAGCAGTCCCTGCACTGTTCTGTCGAGGGACAAAGTCTGCAATTTTGAGATGAGACGCCGCATCTGGCTGACGGGTTGTCCTGTGCATATCTGCGTGTTGGCTCACCCAAGAGATGAAGCAAGATGCAGGCGGTGACAGCTGCTGACGTGAGCACAGAGCTGTGCATTGGCGGCCTGCCTGCGCATCTGCTGCGGTTGCAAGGCATGGCTACAAACCTAAGACAACTCAGGGAAGGCCGAACCCTAAATCCACCTGAGTGTAAGGCTGAGCATTGGCTGCGCGCCTGCGTAGGACCTGCTGCTGCACAGCGTGATGTCGGCGCAGCGCCTGCAGCCGCACCTGCATCTGCGCCAGGTAGGCCTGCAGACAGCATGACAGCAGATTGGACAATGACGCTTGAGCCTGGGTCGCATATCTGGTATGTCCGGCCAGAGCAGGGGCAGCGCCTGCAGCCGCCCCTACCTCTGTGACAACTAGACCCACAGGCAGCAGGACAACGTGTGTACAGGCAGCCTCTGGGCAAAGTACGGCCCACGCTTGAGCAGGCACAAAAAGCAAGCTTTGCCACTGCAGGGGCACATGTCTTGCCCCAGCATCTACTGCAGTTGCACATGTCTACTACACTTGCACGCAACTACAGCTCCACATGTCTTGCCCCTGCATCTGCACATGTGCGCCTGAAACCTGCAGGGGGGAGCATGGTGAGCATGCTGTACACGCCTGATGGTCAGTGATGGGCCCTGCCATCAAGCAGAGGCCGCAGCAGACCGTCAGGTTGACAGGGCATGGGCTGCTGTCCAGCAGGGTGAACCTCTAGATCGGCCGGATGGAGGACGCCTGCACCCTGACTGCTGCTGACTGCACGCAAACAACAACCCCAAAGCTTCATCATGTCTACTGGTCACTCAACTCAGTCCCCAGGATGGGATCCTGAGGGTGGTGCAGAAGGAGGTTTTATCGCCTTCAAAGGGCAGCTTTAGAGTTCAGGCCTGCCCGCGCCATCTGCAGACCTGGTGTGGTGGCACGGCTCGTCTTGTGGAGACAGGGCCACGCTGTCTGATGGTGTGAACTAAGTCCTGTGAGCTTGCCTGGTGGACCTGCAGCATGAGCTGCTGAAGGTCGCCCCAGGTGGCATCCAGGCTCAGGCGCCGCGCAAACTGGGCCAGCGCCTCCACTGCTCTTGTCGGCAGCCAGGCCCCTCTGCCAGCCTGCCGGGGGCGCCTCACATCTGCATAGAAGATCATCCCTGATGAGGTTCTGCCTGGCAAAGTAGGGGTTAGGACACTGTGATGGCTTGGGACAGCAAAAGATGCAAGGCCACCTCCGCAGTGCACCGGCGGCGGCTGCTGCAGTGGCAGTAGCCAACGCAGGGCAGGACGCTGTCAGGAGCAAAGCTGAGGGTCGCTGGGGCACTTAGGTCTAGTGTGCTTGAACCACCAGCTTGCAATAATACTGCGGGCATCGAATGGAACCCTTTACTACCCTGGGGCTCTGCAGTCATATGTTTAGTGGCGCCTCAGCCCTGCTGAGAGTTCAAGGCCCCCTCCCCCCTTTGATGAAAAGACCAGCTGCCAGGAGCTCTTCTGTTTTGTAGAAGGCGGTGTAGCATTCAGCGCTGAGCTGATTGTCAGAACGGCTGTTGGACCAGATGAGACTGAGAGCTGGCCTGGTGCACAAAGGCTGGGCTTCCCTTGAGTAGACCAGACACAAGGGAAGCGCAAGAAAGCCTACCTGCCATACCTGCTGAGGCATCTGCTGTGGGCAGCACAATGGAGGGCCCTGAAACTGAGTGACAACCATCCTCCAAGAGCTCAGCAGGAGCGTAACCGCCCCCAGTACGGTGCAGCCTGCAAATGTCAAACCCACGCTGTTGGTAAAACCCTGCTCCAGGAGCTGAGGGGAAGGCACAGCCGCCCCAAGCACGGTGCACCCTGTGACATATAGACGACCTTCGCAATGGTGTACAGCTTGGAGCACATGTACCATCAGCGCACAGAGTAGCAATGCAGCCGCCAGCCTTCAGGCAGCGGCAGCAGCAGGTCTTGGGTGCCAGCAACAGCAGCAGGTGCTGGGCAGCTGCTTCACACAGCAGCAGGTGCTGGGTAGCTGCTTCACACAGCAGCAGCGCAGAGCAGCAACAGGACTTGGCGATCAGCAACAGCAGCAGGTCTTGGGCAGCTGCTCCAAGAACGCAGCAAGTCACTGAGTTGTAAAGCAGCAGCAACGGCAGCGGCGGCAGAAGCGGCGGCAGCAGCGGCGGCAGGTCATGGGCAGCGTCAACAGCAGAAGCCATCACATGCAGAAGATGCAGCTGCCCGACTGCACAGGAAAGGGTGCATTCTGATGCCAGCCCAGGCGTGCCGCCTCACACAGTGGGCACTGTGCACGGGGAAGGGTCCGCGACATAGCTCAGCCCACTCCCCTGCACGATGGCGCGCGGCGACGCCAGGAGGTCCAGGTCAGCTGGAGCCGGCAGGCTGCCTTTAGTCCCATGTGCCTCCTGCAGGCAGACTGGCAGGGGTCGCAGTGTCTCTACAGGTTGGAGCATTGGTTACCTCCTGGAGGTGCTCTGTGCTGCCTGCAGGCTGCCAAAGGGGCCTTGAAACAACAGGGCTCAGCCATGCCTGTGCCATGCAATGGGCATAGCAGGTCCACCTCTGGCAGGTTTATCACACAAGCACAGCAGGCCCAGCCCCCTCTGTCGTGCCCCCCTCTGTCGTGCCCAGCCCCCTCTGGCCTCATGCGTCATCACACGTGCAGGCAGCCCACCTGCAGCATGCGCCGCAGCACCCCATTCTCCCCCCGCAGGCGCTGCACCTCGTCCATGGCCTGGTTGTACAGGCGGGCTGCCTGCCGACCCCCCGCCAGCTCCTCGTGGCTCGCCTCCAAGGCACCTGCAAGTGCACAGCATTTGCAGCCGGTGCTGGAGCAGTGTGGATGGCCATGCTCACCCTGCTGCCAGTGTGTGTGCACGGCAAGCCAGATGGCTGCTGCAGACTTTGACCAACCTCAAGCACCAGCGCTTGCCTGCCAGGTCCAGCTGCAGCTGGCGGCAGTGGCTCAGCTCGCTGACAGCCTCCGTCAGCTGCTGCTGCAGGTTCCGGAGGTGCCGCTCCATCTGATCAGCCTGGCCCGCCCTGGCTGCCGCCTGCAGCGCCTCCCGCTCCTTGTGGGCTGCCCACTCTCTGCAGCAGAGCACGTGGTGCTCCTTGCAACGGGTAGCCATGCATGCCAGCTCCGTGTCCCCTCCGCGTCCTGGTCACATGCCTCTCTGTAGCCGTCACCTGGCATGCCAGCGCATCGGCCAGGGTCCCAGCCTGAGTGTGGGGCATCAGTCTTTTGGACTGTCAGCCATCCAGACTGGGAAGCTGATTGCTGGCAGCAGCTGCTGTGCCCTTCACTCACACAGTGCACAGTGCGGTAAGACTGCACCTTGCTGGTTGCTACAGCTGTCATACTGTGCAAAGGAAGTGGGAGGCTGAAGCCCTGACTGCTCACCGACTAGTAAACCCTGCACAGTGTCAACCAGCTGAGCTGAGTACCTGAGTCTGCTGAGATCCTTATCCCTGGTCTGCATTGACTGCTGCAGGCAGGCCACTTGCAGGCGCAGCTCCTCGACGTGCTGCTCCCGGAACTGCTGCTGAACTCTCTGGCCATGCTGCCAGCTCTGCTCTGAGGGCACACTTGGCTGCTCCCAGGGCTCAGGAACAGTGTTGGATGCCCCTGGAGCTCCATCTGGATGTGCTTCTGCATAGAGCTGACTGCAAGGAGGCACTTGATCAATCTGGATGGCTGCACATGCACAACTCACATCACAACTGCCTGAGGATCAAGAGAAACATCAAACCTGAAGCGCAGCCTGTCCTTGAGCTCCTGCACAACAGCAGGCGCTCTTCCTGTCGTCCTGATCATCGTCTTTGGGCATTCCCCATCTGATGACCTATCCACTGTCCATGTCACACCCGAACCCTAAGGCTTCTTCAACTGCTACTGTGGACAGCTCGCACCCAGCGGTCTGTTAATGGAGACTTTGATCAAGTTCAGCAACCCAAGCTCTACAAGGTGTCAAGATTTTTCCTGCTGCATGCTCGGCACACCGGCATGCCTGGACCATGAAATCAATCTTGGCCCGTGCAATGGTGCAGGTGTGCAGCAGTCCCACTGCTACACCTCACAGCCCAGCCTCAGCCATGCATGCGGTACAGCCCCAGCTGCAATGGCTGCAAGCGCCAGCGCCTGCAACAGCAGCACGCGCTCGTCAGCCAGCCTGCCCGCAAGAGGGCAGCGGAGTGCCATGTGCACCCCCAGGCTGCCGCAGCACTACCACCCTCCGCTCAACAGGACTCCCACCGGTGGGCGACCTTTGTGTCGCGCCACGGCAACATATGGACTGCTGTGGAGGAGGCCAGCCAGGGAGCCCTGTCTGGCTTTGGACCTGAAAGCGGTGAGACCGCCTCTAGGAAGCTGGCGCAGGACTTGCACCATGTAGGCTTGGCCCCCAAGAGGAGCCATACAGCTGCCGCACACTGCGCAGCAACCCAGGCTGGCGGGAGTGTGGGAATGGCTGTGTGGGAATGGCTGTGTTCTCCACCCCAGAAGGATCATGACACGCCATGCACAGCGCTGGCGCTGACAGCAATGGCTTGGCAATGCAGGGCCACTCTTGTGCAATCACATTTGCCAGGATCTGAGACTCCATTGCAGGCCTTGCCCAGTGGCACTGCAATGGCAAGGTCAGATGGACCTCACGGCAAGCAGCTTGCTGAAGGCATGAGTGACTGCCTCACAGGCCATGCAGAGCAAAGGCTGCCTTGATCCCTCCAACAAACAAACCTGGAGCAGCATCAGTCCAGAGGCAACGTCATTAGCATGTCTGCAATGCCGGAGCATGGCTGGCTGACCCGGGAACTCTGTAGACAGATGGGAAGCAGCCCTTGACAGGGCCTGGCTGACAGGCCTGTGAATCTCCGCACCAGGCAGCTTTGCAGGCAGAGCTTACCCTGGGCGAACATCTGCCCTGCAGGTCCAGAGCCCACCCTGGCCATGTTGTTCTGCTCCTCATCCTATGCCATTGAGTTTGATCGAGTGGTGCCCACCCTGCGGACACGCTTCCCCTCCCTCAGGCACATTGTTGGCTGCACGGTGAGCATTTTGGCTGCTGGCCTGCTTCAGTGCCCCTCAGACCAGCGGGATTTGCGTCTCTACTTTTCCTCTTGCGGCACATGGTGGGAACCCAACAGCTGGGCATTCAGCCTGCCCCTGAGGCAGCTGGGGTATCAGCATTGGTACTTCTCCTCGTGCGGTGCACACTGAGCACCTAGCAGCCTTCCAGCAGGACTCTCAAGCAGCTGGCCCAGGCCCCTCTTAGACACTGGCTGCGTGCCCTTGCTTTACCTCTCTGTGGCACCTTGTTAGCGCATGGGGAGCACCTGGCAGCTAGCATTTAGTATGGCATTGCTGCTTGTAGCTGCTTGCTGCACGTGCACGCATGCTTTGGCTTGTGCAATTGGCGGCCGAGCAGTATGTGGGGTTGTAGGAAGGCCAGGCAGCTGCAAAGCGGCTGGCAGATACGAGCCTGCGCATGTGTGCAGGCAAGCAGGCTAGGGCTTGCTGCTTGACCTGACATCATGCACAGTCGGCCATGGCAGCCAACTTAGAGAGGGAAATGTATCTGTATTATGGGAATGCAGAGAAACAAGACAGCTTGTCCCTCCAAATGCAGGGCTCGGGAGTGATCGGCAACAGTGCTGAGGGCCCCCAGGAGATTGAAGGGGAGCCAGGCCTGTCTCTCACGCTGGGCTACCTGCCAGGGGTGAGTGGCCAACAGCTTGCAGTCACCAAGACAACATACCTTGGTACTCTGTTACCTGCTCAAACTCCCTGCCAAACTGTTGGACAGCAGCAGTGAATGCAGGCGTGAACAAAGGACGGCGACTGCACACTATCAATTCAGCTAGATTGGAGACAGCAGCAAAGAATTGCTGCCTGCATGGAGCTCTGTCAAGCACTGCCCATCGTCCAGCCCACACTGCCCCCATGGCAGGGTCCCCAAGGCTCGCTCCCGCACTGCCCTGTCATACAGCAAAGCGTGCTGGCACCGCTCTGACATGGGCCTGCCCTACAGCATGTCACATCCTCTGCTGCCATCCATGGCAGTGCAGGCGCTGCACATCAGGCAGCAAGACCTGCCTGCTGTGATTGTGTGGGCTTCACTTCTCAAAGCCCGAGCCTGACTGTGAGTGGCACCTCTCCTGGTGAAGGTGTCCATCACACGACATGCTGTGCTCACTGCTGCTCTGATCTTCACTTTCCAAGACCGGATGCTCACTGTGCGCCTCAACATCTCCTATAAAAGTTTCCTGCTTACAGGTGCTGCACAACCTGCGGCACAAGTTGGCAGGCCAAAGCCATGCCAACATCTAGGGGCACTGCTTGTGCTACAGCAGTCACTGCAGCGTTGTCTTCACATTGGTGACTTGCAATCTGTGCAGGTGGAGGTGCAGGCGTTGCACATCACGCGACGGGACCTGCCAGATGCAGACGCCTCCCCTGAGCAGTGGCAGACGCTGATGGGCACCCCCATTGACACGCCCAAGCAGAACAATTTCATCATGCTCTGTGACCCCAGCTTCAGCCAGGTGCCTGACCTCATTTCAGGTGGGCACTGGCAGGTGGCACAGCCGCAAAAGTCACCAAGTGTTGCTCTCCCATGCTGATGTTGCGTGCTGATTTGAAAGGAGCAGGGCTGGCTGCCACTAGACGTCCATGGCAAACTGGCCAGGCATGGGCTGCCCCAGCTTCTGTGACGACAACGGCGTGTGGGCTTTTGACCTTGCAGCGCCGCCAGTCCTACGTCCACAGCGTCACTGGTGCCATCCGTGTGCATGATGCATGCCCCTCCTGTCCTCTTCTGCCTCACTTGCGTTCCTGGACTGTGCTTGTGGCTGGCAGCCTCTCTTGCAGCTCCTGCTCTCTGCAGTGCTCACCCAGTGGTGCCCTGCAGGCCTGGACTACGCCTTCCCAGAGGCCGCCAAGCTGGGTGGCTTCATCAGTGCAGCCACCCAGTCAGCCAAGCGGGCACTGTTTTGCTGGAACGCTGCTGGCCGGAATGCACAAGAGGCTGACGATGAGCAGGCAGATGGTATTGTCCAGGTGGGCCATCTCAGAGCACGTGCGAGCTTGGGTGCTGGCCGGGGTGCCCTAAGCACTGACCAGGCTGATGGCATTGTGTAGGTGCTGGTGGAACACGCCTCTAGGCACTTGCAGACAAAGGTGGCCCATGTCAGGTATGATGCATCTTTCAGGTGCGCACAGCTCATCACACCTTGACAGCCTGGGCTGATGAGATCAATGGATTTGCACCAGGTCCAGGACCTGCGAAGGACAGAGTATTGACTGTTTTCTTTGTACATCTTTGTAGTGTGCACTGGAAACTCTCCATTCTGGAAGGCAGACATGAAAGTCTTTGCAGCCTGATGCAGCTGGGCGAGCCCAAAGACGCCTCCTGCATCAGGCAGTGCTGTCAGGGTGTTGCGCGCTGATCATGAGCATGACAGTCCAGGTGCATTCTCCTGAGCATGCAGCGTGGATGCATCGCTGTGGTGATGCATGGGCTGGGGTTGGTTCAGTCCCTCCCTGTGCCGTGCTCTGATTCCCAGCAGTTGGCAGTCAGCCTCACTGTTTACGTCTTCTGTGCATGCAGGGAGGATGCGTGGTGGTTGTGATGCATGGCCTGGTGACGATTGAGCCCCTCATTGCCCAGGGCTGCCGCGCCCTCAGCGAGGAGAGCGTCTGGCTGGTGCAGGGGTGCTCAGGCAACATCATCTCTGCGGTGAGCAGGCCGCCTGAGTAGCACTGGCTCAGCCTGACAGCTGGCGGGGCTTACAGACAATACCTAGCTGGGGCAGGTGTGCTCAGGCAATATCGACTCCTCGTGAGCAATCCTCACGAGTTGCACTACTCAGCCTGACAGCTGGCTGGGCAGCAGTCACAGGGACAACACCTGGCTGGGGCAGGGGTGCTCAGGCAACATTATGTTGGCCGCCAGATTGCTGGTACTGGCTCAGCCTGACTGGCAGGGCTGCATGCTCTGGGACAGCATCTGACTTGGGCAGGGTCCTCACGTGACACCGTTCCTGTGAGCAGCCCTGATGAGCGGCAGCACCTGGAATGGGCAGCACTTCCAGCGCAGTGACAAGTGGCCATGCAGCAGCTGGGCAACTTGCAGATCCCTGTGCAGCTCGGCTTGGCAGGGGACTCCCTGCATTGCTGCAGGCCTACACGCTGCGGTGCCCCCCCTGCATGATGCTGCCAGCTGTGGCCTACCACCACTGCCTCCTCTGCCCAGCCTCCCCTCATTCTGCAGACGGGCAGTGGGACGAGGTCATTCCTCCCGCAGTTGCTACATGCCACTGCGGTGCCTGCCTGTCTCTTTGCAGTGCACCATTGCGGGCAGGATTCCCTGGCAGGCGCTGCCTCCTATTCTGACGCCCTGCCAATCTCATGCACATGAGCGCTCCAGACATGTGCGGCAGCATGACCCGGCTGCCATGTGCTGCATGCTGGTGATTGCTGCCCATCTCTTGCAGGTGAGCACCCCTGAGAGGGCAGACAACATAGAGCAAGACAGCTCCTCTGTGGCAGCCAATGTACTAAATGTTGACCTGATTGGCCCTCCTGTCACTGTGCAGGTGAGCGCTCCGGATGGGCAAGGGAGGATGGCGCCCCTGAAGGCGCTGCAGGCAGACCTGCTGGCTCTGAGCCAGGAAGAGCGGGAGCAGGCAGGCAACAATCTGGTGGTGGCAACAGCGCCCGACGACCTGCTGCGCGCTGGCGCCCAGCCAGAGGACAGCTGGATGATTCGCATGCTGGTGCGCTGGGGTGGGGAGTCTCAACAGGCCTGCTTGACTTCTTTCTCCTCTTTGGCTCAGCTGCTTGACTGTCGGGGCACAGTTTGCCTCTTCACCAAGCAGAGGCAGTGATCTGCTAGTCCTGGCAGCACCTCAGCACCATCTGCCCTACATGGTGCTGCAGCTTTGCACCTTCTCTCCCTGCACCTCTGTGTGACATTGGCACCTCTCAAGAAGCCCTTGGCACCTTAGCATCTGGCAGACCCCAGCTCAGCACTGGCTCCTGCTATCAACTGGGGCCAAGTCTTGGAACTGCTGTATTCAATGCAGAGGGGCTTGAGTGGCATTGAAGCGCATTCACAGCTGGTCTTGTGTCATGGCCAGATGGCACTTCTAAGCGTTTCTCTTAGCTCACCGGTGGTATGTCAGGGGCTTGAGCTTTGCTCTGCTTCTGACTCTGCTGCCCTGTCTGCAGACGGGCATCGACCCCAACACTGGCTGCGTCGCTGTGGGAGACACTGTGCACCTCGGACAGCGCATCAAATTCATGGTGAGCCCTGCCTGCTTGACCAGTGAAAGGGAGTTGGTGTGCGCACCACCTGCCTTTGTGAGGTGTGTGCCGCCCCTTGCTCTGGACGCCAGGGAAACAACTTATCGGATTTGGTGTGCCAAGCCCTTCTATGCTGTCAGCATTGTGTTCGATGCTGTGGCAGAAGCTTCCATGCTGTTACATCCTGTTTCCTTCGCGCCCCTCAGAGTGCCTGCAATACTCGTTCTGCCTAGCTCTGGAATGACCAAGGCCCTGGCTCAGAAGCTGGACAACTGGAGGTTTGCGGGTCGCGCACACCCCTACAATTATGCGCAGGTGTTGGATGCCCACAGTGCCTGCAGTGCTCCTCTTTAGAGTCAATCCAGCCATCCGGAATGATTCAGGTCCTTTTCAGAAGCTGGACAACTGTTATCTGCGGGTCCTCATATATTTCGTTTGCGTACACCTCTACGATTGTGAGCAGGTGCTGGATGTCCACAGTGCCTGCAGGCGATCTGGCCTTCCAGACCTCTATGTGCCCCATACACGCCTGCTGCACCTCCTATGTAGGTACACAATGTCCTTAGTAGCAGGCAGCAGCCACCACAGCAGATGTCTGTGCTCTGAGCCCCTGCCAGGCCCCTCGCAGGAACCAGACCTGCAGACATCCCTGTGTACAAAGACTCTGTCTGCTGGTCTGGTGCAGGACGCCGGAGACTCTTGCCAGGCCCTTGGCAAGGAGCATTTGAGATGCATGCAGCCCTGGCTTTCAATGATGCCCACTTTCCTTGCTTGTAGGTGCGTGATGCACAGGGAGCACGACAGGATCTGGACAACCAGGGCCTAGCCTACAAGCGGAGGGAGCTGCAGGCGTCCATGACCGGGCAGCCTCGGCCCTCCCCCTTTGGGGCGCTCGTATTCACCTGCAATGGGCGGGGGAGGCACCTCTACGGGGAGCCCCACTGGGACTCGCGCCGGCTGGCAGACTTTGTGCCGGTGCCCTCCTCTGGCTTCTTCTGCAATGGTGGGTACGCGTGCCATGCGACTGTGTGCCAATGCCCTCCTCTGGCTGCCTCTGCAACGGTGGTTTGGGTGCCTCGCTCCTGCCCAAGCAGACTCACAGTGTGAGGTCTGCTGCGACTTGGTACAGCTGTCAGGCGCTGCAGTGGTGGGGCAATGCTGGTGGAGTTGGATGTGCTGGCCAGGAACTCGGCAGGGTGCCCACACCCAGGTCATCTGTTGTGGCAGGCCTGTCTGCCCTTGTCTGCTGTGTCTTGGTTATGCAGCCTGTGGCTGTGTGGTGCTTCTCCTGAGCAGGGACTGGGTGCTGCCTCGCTGAATCTGACAGTGTGCACTGTCAGGCTTTCACTGCTGCCTGGGAACGCTTGCCTACCAACAGCTGCTGTGTGGCATGCATGCTCTGTGACGGGGTGACGTGCTGCTGTCAAGTCTGGTGTGTCTTGCCAACTTGCCAGTGAGTTGACAGCAGTATTGTCTCATGCATATTGGGCAGCGAGCTTGTCCTGGTGTTGGTGCTTGCTGATCTCTTCAGCCCGCAACTCCGACAGCAAAAATGCCACCTGTTGGTGAGGGTACCTGCTGGTGTCTGCAGCCTATGACTTTGACACACCAAGTCGCTGCCTGCAGGAGAAATCGCGCAGGTGACCAAGCAGACTGCGGTGCACGGCTTCACCTGTGCTGTCGGCATCTTGAGGCCAGTCCTGCCCCTTGACTGAAGCCGTGTATCATGTTTGTACTCAGTCGCCGCCTGACAACTCTGCATAGGAGTGCTGGTCCAGAGTCTGAAAATGTTGTTTGGCAGGATGAAGGCTCACATTGCTGACATCCAGTAAGCGTGAGCTTGATCGTGCACACCACATGGCTCATCAAAAGACCATGCCAAAACCTGTCAACTGGCCAGTGAGTCAAAGTATGCTGATACAGGCAGGGCTGCCGGAGCAAAGAGGTATGCAGTTGCTCTGACAGCGTGCTGGCTAGCTAGCGCTGCCCTGCCAGCACAGGATGCATCACAGGGGAAGCCTGAGCTGAAGGCTGTACAGTGGCAACATGGGGTCTTTGTCCCAACAGCCAGCTGCAGCTGCCATGACAAAAATACTGAAAAGCATCAATTGGCTCAAGCTACTCAAAAACTCAGGATCAAGGGGAGCGTGTGTGTTCATTGTGACCTCAGACCATCTTTGAGAGGAGTGCCCTCCTGAAGCAGGCCTTAGGCTCATGTGTCAAGCTCAGCATCCTCCTCACCTGGCAGAGGGGCAGCCCCTTCCAAGTGTGGATGGGCTTTGTCTGGTTCATCATAAAATGGTTGCACAAAGCGTCTGCACGTGTGCAATGCACTTGGAGGCTGCACTGGAGGCTCAGAATCTCGGTGGCACTGATCGTTAGAACAGACAGAGGCACTGCCTCTTAGGATGCATTTCTTTCAGAGTTGCAATGCCAGATGCTACACAATCTGCCTGCTTGGACAGGCAGTTGGCAGGTGCCTCACTTGGCTGCCTTGCATGTCTCATTTGTGCTGGTTTCACAGGCCTGACATTGATAACTGTGATCGCCATCCTGGGACCTGTGTCTCACATCCATAAACTGCACCCAGCTGCGTTGTCTGCGGCAACAAAAATTTCAGCTGCCCTCATACAGAGTCGAACTGTAGACCTTGACCTTACTAAAGTCACGCTCTACCAACTGAGCTATAAGGGCACATCTTCGGATGCACAAGCTGTGGTTTGTAAGATACAGGACCGTATCAAATGGCATTAATAGAAACTCTGGCGCAGTGTTCAGAGCAGGCCTCTGCAACAGCAAACAGACATGGGGAGCCTTGCGGGCACCCCAGTCCACTTCTGTGAGGCTCAGCCATGGCCCACACATTCCCTCGATGGGGTCATTCATGGCATGCTCTTTCAGACATGTTGCCACATGCGATGCCTGTGGCTATGGTCCGTTTCAATTGCCGACTTTAGGGCTCAGAGAGATTCAGTCACTCTAGACCAGAGGGAGGAGGAGAGGCATCCGACTTTGTTTTCACCCAGGCCCTCGAAAATCAGCTTGGCAGGATCCCTCCCCGACTGCGAAAAGCAAAACGCTACAGCACCAGATATTCCCGCGTGGTCACCCAACGTAGTACTGATCTGGCCCAATCCAGTTTGCCTTCCGTGATCGGACGAGAACGGGGTTATTCTGGATGGTATGACCGTAGCATGCCTGCCTCTATAAGGAGTACTATTAATGCCTGTTTCAAAGCTGTGCCTAGGCCAAAATCAAAAGCACCACAGCAGGCTGCCTGAAATATATCTGTACAAGTCTGATCCGGCACAGGTAGCTCTGATTACCTGCTTGCATCTGCCAGCCAGGTGCTAATGCCCGGCACAGGCGTCACCTATTGTGGCTGCACTGCAGGGGCTGTGAGGTATTATGAGAGTATTGCAGAGGTTGTTGGTGTGGCCGCATGCGTGCCCTGATGCAAACAGGCTGCTGTCGCACTCAGGCAGACATGCCATGCAGATGCAGGGCAGCCCTTTGCTGCTGAGGTCCTTTGAGGAATGCATGCACACCAACAGTTCATACTTGGACAGGCTCGCATTGTAACCCACCCTGGGGTTCAATTCGGCTGCATGCTGTTGGCGACTTGGAGGTGTCACAGCCCTTCAAGTGACGCCTCCCTGCCCAGGCTGCACATCCTGAGCGCTGAAACAAATCTAGAGGTTGTTGTGGCCAGGGCTCTGTGCTCAAGGTATTGGGCAGAAAACTTGGGGTAGGGGCCAGGTCCGGCATTGCGGCCAGCCCAGTCTGAGTTGAGGGGAGCTTCATCGTGAGCATGCACACTACACACACGAGCTCCAGGCTTTCTCGTTCACTGCCGAGATGGCCACAGTGTGCAATGCTTGCATCTAGGATGCCGCATTCAAATAGTAGTCACATGACTGCTGCAGCTCACAGATTCGAGGGCATGTAGTTGGGCACAGAAGTGGGCACAGCAAAGTTGCGGGGAGCGGTGCGTGGGGTGAGGCTGAGGTGCTCAGAGTGGAAGGCCTCAGCAATCGCCTCAGCCATGTGTTCCTCGCTTCCTTTCACCTCCTTCGTGGCCTCCACAGCTGTCAGCCCGTGGCGGGAGTGGGGAGTCGCTCCCCGGCTGGCTGCCCGCCGGCTGCCTGGCCGCGACACTGCGCTGGCCTTGGAGGGGTGCTGGACGGCGGCCGTGGCCTGCCCAACCTGCAGCACACACTGCGACCTGCGTGGTGCAGCCCTTGCCTGCTGAAGCGGGCCCTGGTGCGGCAACTGGCATGGACGCATGGCTGCGGCAAGGAGGAATGGGGCATAGAGGATGTGCGGGCTGCCAGCAGCTGCTCCCTGTATCCTGCAAGCAAGCCCACCTGGGTGCGCAGTGACCCTGACAGCTCGAGCACGCGTGAGGTCAGCTCGGCCGTACGCCCTGTGGTTGCGCTGTGGGCCCTCTGCAGCTGCGCCAGGTCCTCCCGCAGGTCAGCCCTCCTGCTCTTCTGAATCTGCATGGCACATACCCGCACATCAGGCATGATGTGAAACCGTACGGCACATCCTGGCCCATCAGTGTTGCTACCTTTGGTCGGCAAGCAGAGGGTACACGATGGCAGGTACAAGCCACGGACATGCACTGGTGCAAGCCTGCATGAGCAAGGGTCTGCCGCAGATGCAGCTGTCTGCTCTTGCTGGATCTGCCAAGGGGTTGCGCGCATGTGCCGATGGCTGGCCGCTGCGCTAGTGTTTCAAGAGGCCAGCCTTGACATGACAGTCCTTCTGCATCTGAAGCATGCCTCAGCACAGCGCTGGCTTGATTCATTGGTGCAGATGAGCAGCTCGCTGCCGAACCCTCCCCAAACAGCCAAGCATTGAATGACATGCGGCAGCCCTGCAGGGAGCCGCTCCACGGCCGTCGAACTGCGCCTGACGGCAGTGCAGACCTGCCAATGTGAGGAGCACTTACAGACACAGGCAGCCCTCACCTCCACGTCCCCCAGCAGTGCAGGGGTGTTGAGGGTGGACGATGCCTCCCTCAACCCTGCCGCAGCTGCCTTGAGGCGCTCCCGCTGCGCCTTGATGCGCGTGAGCTGCTCACGGCGGTTGCCCATCGAGCGCTCTACCTCTTCCAGCTCAGCCTGAAAGGGAAGCAGCAGCAGCGTTTGCTCTGCTGGCATACAGCCTAAGCCTGTGCAACAGACCAGATGATGGCCTGTGTCACCAGAGTGCAGGCAGTGGCGGCCAAGGCAGAGCACCTCACTCAGCAGGCAGAGGCAACACAGGCAGGCCTGCTGTGACTGGGCAGACCAGTGAGCTGACCTGTAGGGCCTCATTCTCCTTCTCGACATACTGGAGCTTCTCCTTGACGTGGGTTAGCACCTGCAGCAAAGGCAGCATATTTGAGGAGCATCTGACGGTAAACGGCAAAGCCAAAGACATCATCGTTATAGGCACTGCAGTCAGGCCCCCCACCGACAGTGGCAGCATTGCTGCCAGTCCGTTCAACACTGCAGGTCATCTTCTTGCAAAGCATTGCTGAAAAGAAGCCCCACTTGCTCCTGCACACCAAAGTCTACCTTCCATGGCAGAACCCGACCAACATGATCACCACACTCACCTGCACAGTGGAGGTCGTCTTCTTGCGCAACTTGAGAAGCTCCTCATTGCGCTCCTCAATTTTCTCGTTCAGGCTCTGGTTCTCGATTTTGAGCTGCTCAAAGTCAATGAGGTGCAGCCCCGCCGCCAGCTCCTCCTGCACGATTGCACGATCGCAAAGGCGTCAACTTGAGGTCAACTTGCATCAGGGGGAGCTGCTGCATGAGTGTCATGCCTGTGCCTGCCTTGCAATGCCCCCCTACAGGTTTTCAATGAGCCCCGCCCCAGGAAAAGCTTGCGCTTCTCAATCCAAAACAGGGCGTGGAGGAGGGTAATGAGGTGGGCCAGATGCAGCAGGGGCTTCCCGGCACAGGCAGCTGCAGCTGAGCACGGGCAGCACCAGCCCACCTTCTGCTTCAGCGTGGCCTCCAGCTTCTGCTGCTGGTGAGTCAGCGAAAGGTGCCTCAGCCGGACTGCTGCGATGCGCGCATCTGCTGCCACCTCCTGCTCGGCGTAGCTGTTCAGCACCTGCAGGGGAGCACCCTGCAGCTTCAGGGCAGCTTTGTCTGCCCTGCTGTACACAGTCACGCAGCAGAGGTTTAAGGTACCTCTCATCGTCTGGAGTCTCAGTGCAAAGCTGCTGCAATGGAAAGCCTGTGTCACTCTTGCCAGTCCATTGCACGACAGCTGGCGACAGCATCCCTCCCATCACGGCACCCTCTCTAAACCAGACGGTCAGTGGTACCCAGACAGTGTTCAAGCGCTGAAATGCGGGGGAGGCTGCAACACATTGTGAAGCGCTGGTGGCGCGGTCCCCTTATTGACAGTGCAGGGCCCCGCAATGCAAGGCATGGCCCCTGTGCGCTTCTCCCCTGCGCTGCGCACCTTAGCAGGGATGTTCCTCCCGTTTTTGGTGTTCTCAGAGCCGCGAGCGACCTCCGTCAGGAAGTGGCGGAATGTCTTCCGCGTCTCCTCACTGCGGTTCAGGCGCTCCTCGAGAGTGGCCTGCAGGGGAGCCCTTCCAGTCAGGAGGTGCTGCGCGGTGCGTGCTGGCTGAGGTCTGATTGAATTTGGTAAACCAACATGCCCTGCAAGGGCATGACAGACAGTAAGCGAGGGCTGCAGCTTGCAGGTCACGCGATGCCTTGCTGTCCAGCTGCACATCTAGGCAAATGTGTCACACAAAGGATGTTTGCTTCTCTGTACAGCCACACACCTCTGATCACTCGTTGCATGCATGAAGCCACAAGCAGAGACAGCCACGTGCAACCCCCAGCCTGAGAGGCTGCCCTGGACGTTGACCTGCGGTGACAGGCTGAGACTGCCTAGCGTCTGGGGTTATCTAGGGTCTATCTTGAGCGTACAGCTAGCTGTGCACATCAAGCCCATTATGGCAGGCAACCCAAAGTACTGACCTGCAGCGTCATGGTCTGTGACTCAAGATGAGCCTCCACTCTCGCCAACTCCTCTGCCGCTTCTGCCCAGCTGGTTACTGCAGCGTTGTGGCGTTCCTCCGGCCCACCCCGCGCAACTGCCAGCGCTGGGTCCAGCCCGGCAGCAGGGCGCGCTGCTGTCCTTCCCTTTGCACGCGCCTCCAGCACCTGCGAGGGCGGCAGGCATGGGCTTGAGGTTGGTTGTGGGCCGAGGAGTGCAGACGTCTGCAGAAAAACGCACGCTCGAGCTCTTCAGCAGTGCTGCCCCGTCTCGACATGCGCAACCAGCGCCTGTGTAGGCAACGAGAGGCAAGTCACATGTGACAAAAAGTGCTGCAGGGTAGGCAGCATGCGGCACCTGCAGTCCCCTCATGTAGGGTCAATTTGAGAGGGCCATGCATGCAGCCCGGGCAGAGCACCCTGAGAGGGGTGCATGGTCCCAAGGCAGTCATGCCACTGGTGTGTCCCCACCCTTTGCCATCATCACCATGCAGACGGCCCCTTAGACGCCTGTGCCGGTGTGTTCTGTTGGACCTGCATGCAGCTCTGCTGCTTCTGGCTGACCCCACTTGGCAGATGCAATCCTGCTTGAAGGTCCAACACTGCATGGTTACATCTCCTTAGGCCAGCACTCTGAAAGATGGCCCACACGGGACCATGGTGGTGCACAGCCTGCCAGTCCCCAAGCTGGCACGGGGGAATGCTGCGCTGCAGCAGATACCCAGCTGGCTCCTGCAACCACCCAAAGTGCTCCACTGCAGGGCCCTGCTGACCTGGCACACATGCTGACCTGGCACACATGCCCTGCTGACCTGGCGCACATGCTGCTGCAGGCCCCTCCCAGATATGCTGTGCTGCCATGCCGATGGCTGGCAAGAGCCTCTGCACCGGGGTGCCTAAGCCATTGTACAGCTGGTGCGCTGCCAGAGCTGGTGTGTGCAGCAACCTGTGCCTGCCTGAGCCCTGCTGCAAGACAGTGTGGCCCCAGACTGACACACATGACCTGCGCTTGTGTGCCACAGCAGGGTTTGCTCACCTGGCGGACGCGCTGCTGCAGGGTGGCGTTCTCCTCTGCCAGGCTGCGGTGCTGCTCCTCACTCTCCTGCAGGGCCTCCTGCAGCCTCAGCTCCAGCTCGTCCACATCCACCTCTGACTCCAGATCGCGACCTGCAGTGACAGGTGTGACTGTTCAGGGGTGTCTGCAGGGCTCAGGGGTAGGGGCCGGGCAAAATCCCCACAAGCGCCGCCTTGCAGGACCAGAATCATGATCCAGGGCCAACACAGCTTTGGTTGCTGCCAGCATGTCAGCAGGGTCTGGAAGGCTCGTGTTGGGGGCTTGGCATGGGCTCCATCACCACAGGCAGCTTTCGGAGGCAGATTCCCCACTCAGGGCTGGCACAGCCTGGGTGCGCTGGCGGCAGGCCATGACGCTAGTGACTGGACTGGCTGCTGCTGCACACCCTGGCAGCTGGGCACCCTACCTGTGACACTGGACGCATCAGCCGTCGTGGCTGACGTGGGGCGGAAGTCGTCACTGAAGCCGTCGATCTGTGCTGCAATCTCACGAGAGGTTGGGCGGGACCCTGGGGTGGAGACCTCGCGGGAGACCTGCCTGCTAATGGGAGTGGCCACTCTCGCCTGCACCAGAAGTTCATGCAGGGGAGTAAGCTCAGGGAGTTGCCCGCATGATGACCGGAAGGACAGCGGCAACATGCCTGGGACACACCATTGCTGTGCGCATCTGCTGACACTGGGCCCTATCTGAACCTGCAGCAGGGACAGAGGTCATGAGAGCAGGCTGGGGATGCTGTTTGCTGCCTGTGCATGGAGTGTTGGTCTCAACTCTCTGGTGCTGACTTGGCTAAGCCACCTGCACGGGCAGCCTGTATGAATGCCATGCTTGACATGATTCATCCAGGAGGTGCCATGCAACAGGAGGGCAGCTTCTGTTTGGCAACATCTTGCAGTACAGCTGTGACCTGCTTTGAGCCTGTACAGAAGTGCTGCCTGTACTGACGGCAGGGCTGCATGTCAGCGCCAGGGATACATATGTGTAGTCACACCGCTGCCAGCCACGAGAGAGAGAGGGCTCACAAAGCAGCCGCCGCGACTTCAAGCGCATTGCAGCGGGCAAGCAGAGCTTAGCTCTGAGGCACTGAGCTGCACAGACTGAAGATTGAGTCACCATGACCTTCTCCTGCCAGGCAGGGGACAAATGCAGCCCACTGCGCATCTGCTGTGTCCTGGTGCCCCGCAGCCCGCCAAGCGGAATGCCATGCACAAAAGGATGGCGATCTGAGCTGCTGTATTGTGTGCAGGGGTAGCCACACATATCTCAACTGCCAGGGCAAAGCACACATACCATAAGTGCACCTGCCATACCTCTGAGCCCGCTGTGCCAAGCCACACATGGCTTTAGCAGGATTGGCTGCTGCTCTGCATGCAGTGGTCAGAGCTCATGACGAGCGGCCCCAGACAGGTCTCAGGCAGAGTCCGCAGCCCACCTGTTGTGTGCCTCCTTGGCCCGCCAAGCGAAAGGCCACGCTCGGCTGCTTGGCAACCTTGGCCACTGCTGTCTCATCTGCTGCAGAGGCCTCGGGCGCCTCTTGCGCAGCAGCTGCATCTGGCTGCACAGCTGCAGGCTCCTCAACAACCGGCTCCAGGGTCCCTGCTGGCCCAACAGAAACCTGGTCCACCGTCACGGCCTCAGCTGAGGGGTCCAACTCGCTCGCTGCTGCTGCTGGCACGTCTGGACTTGCAGCAACATCAGCTGTCGCTGCAGCGCTCTCCTCTGGCGCAGCCGCATCTCCCTCTGCTGCAAGGCCAAGGCTACAGCACATGGAGCTGATTGTGCCAGACTCAGGCATGGCCTTTCAGCAATGCAATCCAGGGCCTGGGGCGCCCTACCTTCTCCTGCAGCATCTGACTGCGTCTCCTCTATTGGCCCCTCCGCAGGGGACTCCGGAGAGGCTTCGGCAAGCATGTTGTTGGCCTCCTCCACAGGGCGCTCAGCATCTGAAGCTGCCACATCAGGTGGTGCTGCAGCCTCTTCCGCCATTGACATGGTGACTTTCTATGTCACCTGGCCCCACTCACCGTACCTGACTCCGCAAATCGATTGCTCGTGACCCACATCGCCCTTTCGGAAACAGAAGATGCAAACCAAGCAGCTCAAGCTCAACAAGCAGCTCAGCGTTTCCTCTAAGACGTCAGGATTCAGACCTCGCACATCGGTGCCTTCAACGCAGATGAAGCTGCAGATCACCAAGTGAGTCACTGACTGTTGGCGTCATCAACATCGGGGCTCTGCACTATGAATGCACGTTACGCCAGACACAGAAGCAATACAGCACACATCTGGCCCTACTACATGCATCCCTGCAGCACTTGACCTGTTCTCGTTCAGCATCCACCTCTCGGGATCTGCAGGATCTTCCAGATTTCTTCAGGGCGCAGTACTGACGTACTGACGTACTGCCTGCCTGCAGATGGGATGAGACAAGAGATGGCAAGCTCAGCAGGTGACCAGCATGTCAGCAAAGAGACAGTAGCTAAACTCTGAAAAGCCTCGCCCACTGGCAGGAGGGGGTGCCAGCTTTGAGCCACCTGAATGTCTTCAGCAGCTCAGCGCTGCCTCTGAGACTTGCTTCCTGCTGCAGGTGTGCCATGATGGAAAAGCTGCGGCAGGAGGGGTACAATGCAGTCACCTACAGCTTTGGTCCTGGTGAGTACTGCCTGTACACAATGGCATCACAGCACCTCTTGTCAGGGCCGCGCCTTGGTGATCCCTGTGCCTGGCAGACGACGTCTGATGGGCAACATCTGATATTGCGATGAGGCACCGTGGGCACTGTCCACATGCACAAGCTTGCCCTGTCCCATATGAGCACAGTCATGGTGCAGGGGGTGCTTGGTCTTAGTCAGGAGCCTGGGCGAACTCTGCACTCAGCAGGTCCAACAAGCACATTTGCCAGCCTGGCAGGACGACATCAGCAACTGCTGCTCATCTGCCTGCCTGCCAGCATGCAGCCTCTACTACAATGGTGTGTGACTGTGGAGTATGGCATGCAAGTCTGCCCAGCCGGTTTGCAACCAGCAGCTCGAGCTGCAAGTGACAGGCCTGCGCCGGGCACCATGGTGTGGTGCGCTCGCAGGGATCACCTTCAGCTGGCACAAAGACTGGCTGTGGTGCATGTGCACAGCAGGATGCTGTGCATGGGTGTTGCATGGACCACCCTACAGGTCACAAGAGCCTGTGCTCTGGCGCAAAGCCCCCCCGGCAAACCACATTGGGTGCATGCGCAGGCACCACCTTCAGCTGGTGGGCACATCTGAGCTTGGCACAAGGCCTTACTTTCCTGTTGCCAGTCCTGTAACACACAGCTGTTGGTTTGTGTGCAGGCACCACCTTCAGCTGGCACAGGCACGGCTGCAGCAAGAAGGACTCCATCACCAGCGGCAAGTTCCTCTTCAAGACGCAGGACGATGAGGTAACCTTAATTTTCCTCAGTTTCAGAGTGATGAATTCCTTTGGCACATGTGATGGCTTCAGTCCCACCTACCTGGCTTGATTTGGGGCGCATACAGCTGCTGCTCCTCTGGAGTGGGCAGGCAGACACCCCCTTGCGCTTTACCCAGCCCTTCCTACCTGGCATTGCATGTGACATGCCTTTTCCAGCGCAACTGGCGGCACTGCCCAGCCCTCATTGGCCTTGACGCTTGTGCAGGTGGTGCTCGAGCCAGGCGACATGCTTGAGGTGCCTGCCGGCCTCAGCCACTTCGCCAAGGTGGTGGGGAACGAGCCTGTGGAGTTCTTTGACGCCTCCAAGACGCAGGTGCCGCGCATGGACTAGCCATGCTCGGTACCCTTGAGTGGTTCCTGGGTATCTCTGTCTGCTGCAGTGTCTGACTGTGGACCCTGCCTTTGCAGTGATGCAGCTGTTTTTGCCCTGAGCTGTGTACAAGCTGGTATCCAGCACAATCATTTGATCAAATATCGTTGATGCCAGTTGAATGCTTGTGTAAGTCAACAAAAAGAGGCATTTTAGCATGCTTTGACCAGCAGGCCCCGCCCAACACTGAGCTCAGCACCAACAGTCAGCGGCAGATCGATGGTCCCGGATCGGCCATAAGCCACCGAGATCGGCAGGCACATGCGACACCGCAGTCCTGCCAGAAGGGGATGTAGGTCCAGGTCAAGGGATCAACACAGGTCTCACACGCTGCTCAGAATGCTGTGTCTAGTCACAATCTGCAATCTAGGAAATCCTGCTGCCATGCAGCGTGATGGTCTGCCCCAATGCATCTAGCAGACAGGTACCGCACAAGAAGTCGTCTGATGAGGTCTCTCAGCATCCAGGGCATGTGTGCTGCAGGAGGAGGTCGCGATCCAGGTCACAGAGCAGGCATCACACAACCAGAAGGCAAGCCCTTCTGCTTTGAGGCCTTCTCAGGAATTCACTTCATCCTGCTGTTCCATGTGCCATCTGCGATGCACAATGCACCACAGCAGTCTTCATGCTGCACGTGAGGCCACCCGCAGACGTGACACTGCAGCGCTGTTGGTGCTGCTTTAGAAGGGGCACAGCCGATGGTACGGGGACAGCCACGCCTGCAGCTGCTGGCAGAGGGGGCTCTGCGTAGCAGCGCAGTGTTTGCACTGCAGCTGGAAGTCACTTGTGCAGATGGAAGGACAGGGAGGGAAGACGCCAAGGTGATTGTTACATCAAGGGGTTTGGTGCCACTGGATGAGGGACAGCCATCCTGTAGCTGCTTGATGAGGCCAATGCTTCAGCCCATCCGCATCAGGCAGTCTGGCACTGCTGCTGCCTCATGGAAAATGGTGTTGCCACTGTTGCAGGCAGAGTCCCTTGCGCCGAAGAAGGGACCAGGACGGGAACTGGTCCAGGCAGCGGTCCCGCAGCAGAGGTGACAGGCGACGGTCCCGAAGCAGGAATGACAGAGACAGGTACCATGAGCCATCGGGCAGCAGGGACGGCAGGCGGCGCTCCCTGAGCAGAGGGTAGGGGACTTGCGAGCATCAGTCTACCTGGTCGGGCCTCTGGTGCTGCCCACTTGCAGCAGCAATGCTGCCTGGCCTCTGGTGGGTGACTTGTTCAGGGGCCTGGGCTCTCATGCCGGCAAAGCTTGCGAGCCCGAACGCTCCAAAGGTGCCGATCTCCTCAACTGCATACCATCTGATAATGCAGGTCTGCCAATGCCTGGCACGCAAGCAGAGGGCTGTCCAGCAGTTGCGAGACCAAGCCATGCAGGGACACGCAGCCTGCCCTGCACTTAGGCCTGGCCTTTCTCCAGCACCTCTAGCTTGAGCCAGACATTGTCCAAACCCTCCAGTGGAGAACACCCATCACTCATGCAGGGCCAGGCACCATGAGCGGGACCAAGTTTGCGACAGGGAGGGTCTCCGCCACCCGCACAGTGGAGGCCGCAACAACCTTGAGCAACAGGTGGCTCCAGAACAGCGCCAGCCGTCGCCTGAGCCTGGCAGGAGACAGACTGAGAGGCACAGGCGGCTTGCAGAGGACAGGCCAGGGGATCAAACCAGGTCAGCACAACAACATGCAACCTGTTGCAGCTGACTAATGCATTGCTGTGCAGAGTCATGTGCCTGGAGCTGCATGCTGTGATCGCGACTGCCCCATGCAACATGTTGTAGGGCTGGCACAGCCCTCTGAGGCTGAACACCAAACCACAGCTGCAGAGCTGTGGCTGCAGGTCTCGGCAAGAGCAGCCAGATGAGGACAGACACCCAGCCAGCCAGGCACTGACAGTCGCCCCTGCTCTCAGTGGGGCTCACGGCGCCCACCAGCTGCCTGAGCCACCATCAGCGGATGGTGCAACAGCCCCTGTAGCGTGTGGTGGCATGGCAGGTATGCATGGCAGCTGCAGTGCTTTATGGGGCAACATGTACTTGAAGTGTACGAGGTGTTCCTGCTGCCTGACAGGAGGCTGGTGTGCATTCGGCTCCCGCACAATCGGGCACAGACTGAAGTTCCCCATTTCGAGTAAGCTTTTTGGAGTGCGTTGCCTGCAGCAGCCAGCAGGCAGCACTGTGGACCTATAACAAGTGCAATGGCTGCTGTTGTTGTCTGCAGAGCTGCCAGCTCCACCACCCGTGACGACCAAATCAGCCCATAGAGTGACAAAACGGCCTGTGGCAGCACCGGCGGGGACAGCCAGTTCCCCAGAGCTGCCCCTCCCACCGCTGCACTCACAGCGCATGCCAGCACTGGGTGCCGCCGAGAGCGTCTCTGGGCGGGTGCTGCTGGAACCGTCCGTGGCTTCTCAGGACTCAGCGCGTGAGGCACCCTTTTGTGCTGAAGGCTTTTGTGGGACCCACCCCGCCCATGCAGCATAGTGTGTGAAGCTCTGAGGCACACCCAAGACAGCCTGGGTAACCAATAATGACTGGATCAGCAAAGGACTGGCTCTCACCTTCTTTCCATTTCTGGGAGGCTTGGTATGCTGAAGGCTAAGCAGGCAGCTCAGAGACTCTTGCTTGGTGTCATCTGCTTTGCAGGCCTCAGAAGCTGAGATAAGGGGTTCCTACACATGGTTCAGATGTGATCAGCACAGAGCCTTACCAGGCAACACTGGCATTATAAGCTGGTACTGCGCTTCCATTGCAGAAGTCTTTGACCATTGCAGCGGCTGTTCTGCCAGGGTGCAGCTCCTGGTCATCAGCTTTGCGACCACTTGTTCTCAGCCAGCTTCTGGCAGAAGCCCACAGCAGCCCCTCACGGGTCCTTGTCGCCAGGCTCCATGACGTCATGCGTAGCCTGCAGTTCCCTTGCTGAGGCCATGCCACCCGGAACCCCCTGGACTGCAAGCTCTTTGCTGCCGCTTTTTGACGCTACAGAGGCTCTGGCCATGCCTCACTGACGCCATACACAGCTGAGCAATGTTTCAGTCCATCTGGTGGCTGCACTGCAGGTACAGCCACCAGGCAGGACCACCCTGAGGCCGCCGACCCAGCGCTCGACTTCTTCTCGCCTCTGTTTGATGCTGCAAAGGCTCTGGCCACACCTGGCTTGAAGCCGCCGCGGCCCAACGCGCGGCCACTGGACAATGTGGCCAAGTGCCGCGCCCTGCTGCCCCCGGAGCTGGAGGACTCTGCTGCATATCGGCAGACGCTGCGTCCCGTGGTGTCACCTGAGGTGAGACCCATACATCCTGACCAGGCATGCATTGGTATGATAGGTTTTCACTGAGAGCTGCTCAAGAGAGCTAGGGCCGTGCAGCTCGTAACCTGGGAGGGACCTTTCTCAGCGGAGCAGCAGATGCAGACCCTGTGCCCCCCCAAAGTTGCCTCCATCAGGAGTGTCTGCACCTGTTTCCTGTGCACAGCAGGCTTAGCACCACAGCTTGGTCTGCACCTGAGACGCAGCCTGCTAAGGCCAGGGGCTCAGGCCAGGCAAGACAGCAGGCAGCCTGGGACACTCAACCACTGCTTACAGCGGAAGAGGCAGGCACAAGAGGTGGCCAAACTGCGAGCCGGGCGGGTCAGGATGATGCAGGAGCAGGCAGCCGCCAAGGCACAGCTGGGCTCTACCCTGGAGGGCATCATGGACAGGTGGGGCATGGCATGAGATTGGCTGCATCAGCAGTCCCAATCAGCATGGAACATGGTGTCTTGTGGGGCCATGTGGGGGCTGAGAATACAGGCAGCGGTCAGGTGTTCAAGTGGGCTTGATCTCAGAGGGATCCATGACAGGTGGGAGTGCTTGGGCGTGATGTTGGTTTCGTGCTGGCCCACTGTCAGGTCTTTCGTGGGCTGCATTGGCTCTGTGATCTTTGCTGCAGACCGTGGCCAGCAGGGGCAGGTTCAAGCAGCTGGGAGGGGCAGAACAAACAGCAATCCTCCTTGGTTCCTTCAGGTGTAAAAGGGGTCCGCTCAGCTGGCTGAGGCAATACTGCTGGACACAGACGCGAGTCAGAGTGGTCACCCGGCACGGGCGTGGGGTTAGGGGCTGTGCAGTGGGTGAGTGACTGCCTGCTGCAGGAATTGCCTGCACCTAGTAGTGCTGACTGTGTAGGTTGGGCTGAGTCTGCTGCTTGTGGGTGCATGACTTTCACCTGCACTGGGTGAGTGCAGGCTGCTGTGCTCCCTCTTGATTCAAAGCCCTGCAGCCTGATGCTACCTGGTGGTAAATGATGAGCACACGGACCGCGTCTTGCTGACTGCCTGGTCCAGGCAACTGTGTAGGCTGATTGATGGGCAAGTCAGCAGTTTACACAAAGGCCCTGAACGGTCTTATCATGCCTGCTGCAGTCTGTCTGGCAGGCATTGTAAAGTCTTGAGCTTGCTGCAATTGCTGTGGGCTTGCTGCCCCAGTCAGTTGCCAGTCGAACCTGCTGCCCAGCTGCTGCTTCGCAGCACCTTGAGGCATCGCCAAGTACTCGCTCTTGCAGGCCTGCTCTCCTCTGCTGCAGGCTTCCTGGCGGGGTTTGACAAGTTCATGAATCTGCTTTTGAAGGACGTGGAAGAAGACTATACTGTCATGGTGCAGGCAAGCTTGCAACTACTGCGCTGTGTGAGTGCTCGAAGGTCTAGGTCAAGCACCGGAGGATGAAGTCCGCATTGAGCCAAGGGCTCAACATCTAGCTTCCAGCCTGTCGCACTGCAGCCCTCATGGTACAATGTGCACTGCACTCATCAAGGTGCATAGTGCACTGCAACCTGGTTAGGTGCACTGAATTTTTCAGGGTGCCAGCAAGCTTGCGCACTGTGTCCTGACTTTGCCTGCCTGGGTTCTCAGTCTTGGGGACGAACAGCGCCCCTGTGCTCCCAGGGTCTCAAGGTTAAGATTGAGCATGAGCCGGCTGTTAGCGCCTGTGCCAATATCTCTCAAAGCTGATTCTGCTGCAGGTGCCTCACCACTACACTGTGCCTCTTCATGCAAGCCAAGGGGTTGACAAGCTGGACCAGCCGCTGGCACTTGGCATGGCTGGTGAGCTGTGCATCCCATGCCTTTGGACGTCACTGCTAGTCAGCAACCAGCATGGGCAGTGAGCTCTGCCAATTGGTGCAATGAGCTGAGGCATCTTACACATGCTTGCAACCAATGAGGCGCTACCATCTGTGGCAGCATAGACAGAGAGCGACAGGACAGCGATCATCTTAAACTATTCACTGTCTGCAGATGCCAGTGAGACCCTGGAGAATATGAGCGTCAAGCACAAATTCCGCTGGAAGCGCAGGGCCGAGCAACGCAGCCGGCGCCTGCACCAGGTGCTGCTGCGTGGGGAGCAGGTGGTGCTGGTGAATGCTGTGCCAGGGGCACAGCAGCAGAGGCCACAATAGACACTGGAGCATGTCATCTTGAGTCAACACCCCGCCAGCCAATACTTGCAGCAAATGCTGTTTGCGGGGCAGCAGGCGGTGCTCATTAGGGCATTGCGAGGCCACATTAGCAGAGGCCACAGCCCAAGCTTGATGAGTCCAATATATGTCCTGCTGCCCCATGGTGGATGCTACAGGTCTTGCACTGGGAGCTGGCTTTGCTCTTAAGAGTAAGCATGCGTCTTGCACAGCAGCTGAGCCAGCCAACGCCCAAGCAACACCAGAAGCAACTCATGCAGTGCTTGAGATGGTGTTTATCAACGCCACCAACATCATGGAATGTTGGCAAAGCACAGCCTGACTATGTGCAACCTCTCAGTGCCTTTCAAGACATGCCTAATCACATCACAGACCTAGACTTTGATGGCCAGCTGTGTTCCTTTGAGTCATTATGAAGTTCTCCATTTTCTGCTATCATCAGTGGCGTGTCCTGTTCCCTCCATGACTGAATCAACAGGGATTGCTTGCCACCCACATTGAACGTCAGCCGAAGCATTCAAGGGACATGTCTGGAGCTTGCAAGATGTACGCCATGCGGCTTTGGCTCAGCATTTTTAAAGACATCTGCCGGTATATTCAGAAATTGTCTGCTCCACTCATTTTAGATGCCAAACACACTGTAAGCAGCTCACAATACAGCCTTGTGCCACTGGCTAAGAAGGGTGCTAGAACTGAGCTGCAGCATAGCGTTTCACGCCCAGCACATAGGCCTTGAGAGGACCTGCAGGGTCCTCTTGCCTGACAGGAGATGCAGCTGCCATGATCACTGACACTGCCAGCAGAATTGATGCGCATGCAAGCTATCACGCTATCAGCTTTGCTGCGTTTGACCGCCGCAAAGCTGCTGGCCTGCCCTTGATGAAGGGTTCATATGAGGGTACCAGTTTGAATGTCTAATCCTGAATAGAGCTTCGAAAGGATGCTCAATTTCTGAGGGCACCCCATGCTTTGCCTGGTCCCCACCTTACAGGAGCATTGATTTTCCTGAACATAATCATCTTATGGCAAAGATAAGGCTTTCATCATATAAAAGCCCTGATGAGATTTGCGTTCTTGCAGCATTCGGCATGGTGGGTCTGTCGCCAATTCTCTGCAGAAACAGGTTGCTCTTCAGCCCCAGTGAAGTCCCAGCAGCACTGCCAGGCAGGCTGCTGATCCCTAAATCTGATGCACGCGCAGTGCACATGCTCCAGGTAAAGCTCCAGGCAATGATATGATCAGCGGTGCCTGCAGCCAAGCGTTGACTCATGTGCTCATGCGCACCCTGCACGGTGTCTGTGCTGCAGGTCCTCAAACTGCAGACCAAGGACACTGTCAGGATCGGCGTGCTGAACGGGCAGATGTGCACAGCCGAGGTGCAGGCAGTGCGTCAGAGCTGGGTGGAGCTTGCCTGCACCAGATGGCATCAGCCAGCGCCTGTGCCAGCCCTGCACCTGCTCCTTGCGATGCCAAGACCTAAGGTCAGGAGCGCACGTGCACCACAGCAGAATGAGTACAGAGACGCTGCCTGCACTGTGCTGCCGCATGGAGGCTGGGACCCAAGCTATTAATGGCACCTCCCTGCCGCCCAAGATGTTTTGCAGCTGCAGCATCTGCAGGCATGAGGCAGCAGGTCAGTGATGCCCCTGCCGTCAAAAGCTGTGTGCCCTGCTGCTGGTACCGGCTGGTGCTGTGTCGGCTGCCTGGGTCTCAGCAGCGTGCGCAGATCCTCTGCAGGCAGCACTTCATCGAGAGTTCGCATCTGCCTGCAGGTGCTCCGGCGGCTGTGGTCCAGCCTGGCCTGCCTGGGTTTCAGGAGTGCATTGATGCCCCTGCAGGCAGTGCACCAAAGCACCTGGACCTTCCTGCAGGTGCTTCGGCGGCTGTGGTCCACCGTGGCCTGCCTGGGTCTCAGCAGCGTGCACATCACAGGGGCTGCTCGCGTGTGGAAAGCCTACTGGAGCTGCCGGGCCCTGGAGCCAGCTTGCCTACTGGCAGAGCTAACACAAGGCAGGCAGCACCCATTTCGTGCATGAGGGGGACCCCAGTGTGGCTTGTGTGGACCGCATCCTGGCAGGGCAGGTGGAAGGCAAGCAGCACCTTTGTGCCTGCTGGGGGAGGGCAATCAGTAGTGCTTGCTCAAGGGCACAGGTAGGATTTGGCATGCCAACTGGCAGGGCTGATGGAAGGTCAGCAGCAGCTGGGGAGCAGGTTGTCAAACGCCTTCCCTTGCTGAGTGGCCAGATGGCAGTGGCAGTGTTGGCTGGGCAGTGGTCCTGCCGACACGGCCAGGACTGCTGCAGCAGCTGCAACCTTGGGCAGCATGTTGCTGGTCAGTACGCACTGAGCTCCGTGTCTCATGGTGCTATGCAGACCCACGCTCTTGTTCAGATGCTTCCCGCCCTGCAGGTCTTGAGCAGGCTGGCCACACCCAGCTGCCGGCAGTCAGCCTGTGCAGGACGCTAGAGGGCAGCCTGGCGCACATAAACAAGACCCACCCAGCAGGGCCACCAGATGGGAGGGCACATTTGTGGCAGGCACCCCCCTGTAGGCTCGTGGAGCACTTTGCCGAGATGAAGCTGCACGACTCATGGCGCCTCATGGATGATCCAATTCTGAAAAGGCTCCATCTGGGAGACAGCAAGATTGTCTTTGAGCCCGATCAGGGCAGCAGCCCTCAGCAGAATCTGCTGCAAATGGAGCGGCCCGTCACAGAAGCGGCATTCTCGCACAGCTGTCGCCTGCTGGCTCACCCGGATGGCAGAAACGCCGTGCATGATGTGAGGGGCACCCTGTGGCAGCATCGGGAGCAACACCCACTCGAGCGCTCTGTGCTTGTTGCCATTGGGCCAGAGGGTGGCTGGCTTGAGCCTGAGCTTGAATTGCTGCGCAGCCAGGGCTTCAGGCATCTCAGCGTGCTGCAAGGCAGGACCCTGGACACTCACACTGCTGTTGGTGTCATATCAGGGCTGCTGCTTGAAAGCTGTTTCTCTAGACAGCAGTGAGCCTGGCGGTGCAGACCTCTCAGAGCCCATTTCGGGGATAGCTTGATAGATGTGAGAACCTGGAGACTTGCTGGCTTCACCATGGGGTTCAGCGCAGCGCAAAGCAGGGGAGGGTCTAGGGAGCAACAACTTCAGAGCTGGCTACTTTTGAGTGCTCAACCTGCATATGCTGCAACTAAAGTGAGGTAGGGGCCTGCTGACAAGAAGACTGCTTCCACTCAGTCACTTCACACTGCTGAGGTCTGCTTTCAAAAGAGTCCAGCAAAATGATGGGTCAGTGGTACTCGCTAAAGCTCTGGTGCCCTGTTGCCTTGGCATGCTCTCGGGCCTCCTTTTCGCCCTTCACACCAGTCTGACAGACTCCGCATCGCAGCGTGAAGTTGGCGACATCTGTGAACTGCCTGGCCTCATGGCACTGCGAACAAAGGGCACACAGCCTGTGACGTGCTGCTCGACCTGGCCTCTGCATGCTCAGACATGACCACACAGACGCATTGCCCTTGAGAGTGCTCGAAGGTCTGACAAGCGCAGGTTCACAACAAAGTGATCCAGGCAGCTTGCTGCAATGACTGGGACCGAGCTTGACAGGCAACTAGCATGCAGAGCACAAGACCCAGGTGTACAGGACGCTCTTACCTGAGCCATGGTGGCTGCAAGTGCCCATGAGTCCCTTGCTGAGCCCCAGTTCCCCAAGAGGGGCAGGACCTGCCTGGGGCCAGAGCTGAGCAAGAGAGGGGCTGCCCCTACTCTGGGGGCCAGCAGGCCTGGCCGGCATGTGACCTGTCACGCCCGAGGGCCATGATGTTGCTTGTGACCTGCATGTGATCTGCTGTGCCATCATACAAAGGCCTTTCTGGCAGTCACCTTGGCCGTCAACTCTGCTGCCCCCGCCTCAATCATGCCTGCTGAGCTCTCAGATGGCAGGAACCTGGTGATGTCCAAATCCTCAGGCCCTGGAGGCGAGATGGGGGAGCAGGACAGTGCATCATAGTGCAGTCCTGCAACAGGAGGGAGACGCAGGGGTGACACCAGTGGCAAGGGGTCCATTGCAGGGTGTGGCAGCTGGACAGCGCGCCAAAATGTAACTCTGCAGCAGGAGGGGCATGCAGATGGTGGTGGCAGCCGGGGCCTGGCAGCAGCAGCAGTGTAGAACAGCTGCGTCAGTGCAGTAGGCCAGACAGAGGGGTCAGGTCACAGGTGGGGCTGGAAGCAGGGCACCCAACTGCAGAGGTGGTGCAGAGGAGTAGGATCGCATGTCGAATGCAGGCCTGCGCCAGCAGGGGAGATGGAGGGTCAGGTCACATGCAGGGATCCTGGCTGCAATGGCAGCCTGGATAGCTTGCCAGGTTGCAGACCTGCACCTGAAACCCCAATCAGAGCCACGCGGGGGGTGACAGAACAATGCTTTGCAGGGCAGGGTGACCATGCGCAGCCATCACCTTCAGGGACCAGTACGAAACAGCACACGGCACTGCCACATCCCAGGGCCCGCACAATCCTGATGTGCAGATCCAGCAGGCCAGCACTTGCACGAAGCTGTCTCATGCATCTTGCGTGAGCTGAGATTGACTGCACGCCAAGGCTTCAGGGCGCCCGCGAGGCGTGTCCACTGCGCTGGGTGATGATGCAGCACCTCAACATCCTGGCCTCCTCACATCGCAGCGTCTAGATGGTGGAAGCAGCCGGAGCTCAGACTGCGTTTGGCCCACCATCATAGACGACCATGCATCGCTCGCCATAGCCCGCATCCTGCCCATAGATGTCCACCCGCTTGGTCTGGATGTCATAAGCCGCAATTTCCCGCTGGTAGTGCCTGCGCAAGGTGCAAGGACGAGTCAGTCTGCAGGCTCAGCTATAGGAGCGAAGGATGCATGCTCTGGATTTAGCAAGCTGCAGTGTCATGATGACTCTGCCTGCAAGAGGCGGCCTGCTGCAAGGCGGTGTGTGCAGCTGCAGGTGGCCGCAGCAGTGGAATGAGCAGTGCACACTACTCAGTGCCTGGTGCAGGCAGTTCCTGCAGACACATCCGCTGCCTGCAACAATGCGTGGGCGTGAGGAGCAGGAGACACCGGAAGGTAGACTCAGGGAGCGGGTTGCTGACTCCACAATCGCCGCAGCAGACGGTTGGTGCAGACAGTAGCAGCGCACACGCAGTTCAGAGCAGTATGGCATGCATGCCAGGAGGGTGCTGTGAAAAGGCCCCTTAGCAGTTGCTCTGTGTACAATAAGAGCTGCGCAGCCAGTGGGCAGCTTGCTGCGTGACGGACGCAGCCGACTCTCAGTCGTGTCACTCCCGGCGCAGAGCACAGCAGCACATGTGCGGTGCAGAGCAGCATGGCAGAGCTGTCATGGCTTTGCTGTTCCGTGACCCAGCTGACTGCGTGGGCAGGAGCAGCTCCTCAGGCACTGGTCTGCAGGCTCATCGAAAGCACATGTGCAAGGCAGACCCTGAAAGCCCTGGCTGTGCCCAGCACGGCGGCTGTGGAGGCAGCGGGCCACGCGGAGCGCCCTTTCCTCACCCCTCCACACCAGCACTGCCCACAGCCCCACTGTGGTGCATGCCAGCAGCTCTTGAAGCTGATCTACAGACTGAAGTCACGAACTCGGGTACACAGCAGGCTCCCAACTTCAGCAGCACCATTGACTGAGTAGACTCTCCTGAGCTAGGCTGATCCTCAGGGATAGCAAGCAACTGGAGTGGACCAGATCCATTGCCCTGAGCCAAGCAGAAGCAGCACGCCACCCTGAAGGCCCAGTGCTCACCTGGCCAGGATGCTCAGCTCGATGGCACCTCCCCACTTGTGGGCATCCAGGATCCATTTGCAGTAGTCCGCGTTGTCCTTCTCCAGGTAGTCGCGTGTGTAGGTGAAGGGGTCTGCAGCCACGGCTTCCGCTATCACTCGCCTGCAGGCACAGGCAGATGGGCACTGGAGGCCTGCTCCTGACCTGCCATGCTTGGGCAGCCCTCCACTTTTGTGGCTGACCAGTGCATCCATGGGACTGCATCATTGTTGCTGACGAGCAGTGACACAGCAGCTGCGCACTGGACTCCCGTGAAAGGGCAACTGCTCAGCAGTCTGGGGCTCTGTACACCAGCAGCAGCGCGGCAGTGTGCTGCACATGAATTGGGCGCCTCAGAGTGCCCTTGAGCTTTGGCCTCCGGGCCCTGCTGCCCTCAATGCTGCTGCAGTGCAATGGCCAACATGCAGCAGCAGCACGACAGGCTGTACCTCATGGATGGCCTCGTCCACAGCTGTGGAGTCCGCATGTTGGGCTTTACGCCCTGTTTGAAGCCGCCTTGTGTGCAGGTAGGCTCCACAGTGGTTTTCATGGTGCCTTGTGGGCATTTGAGCTCCAGAGCCTTATTTGATGTTGCCATGTGCTCTCCATGGCACGTATTGATGCTGCACAAGGCAACGTGAGGCAGCACAACCGACTCACGCATGAAGCCACACCTGAGCTTGGGTGCCTGCGCACGACTGCCCTCCATGACGTAGCCCACAGCATTGAACAGGCAGCTGTTGTCTGAGGCAATGATACGGCGCACCACTGCTGACCCGTCAGGTAACTGCACCCATGTGGGCACCCCTGCAGAGCATACACAGCCTGTGAGTGCTCGGGAGACTGTGCCCCGGCTAGACCGCGTCAAAGAGGCCACATGCCTGCGCCCAGGTGGCTGCCCCTTTGAGGAAAACAGGCCAGCTGTGGCAATACATGCGGGGAGGGACTTCATTTTCACCAATGCTTTGATATGCATGCAAACTAGAGGGCTAGCGAAACTAGCAACAAGCTGCTGGAACGCTCAATGCAGGGATGATGGGCACTCAAGCCCCCCAATGCCCATCGACCAGCGTCGCGGCCTTTACACGATGCTAGTCTCCCTGCAAAGCTGTTTGCACATCAACGGGAACAGCCGCCACCCTTCTGCGCACCCAGCTGCTGTCCAGATGCGCTGGGAGGCCCAGCTGCCCTCCTGCCCTCATTGGGCACGCCTCCAGCAGACCCCCACTGCTGGTGCCACTGCTGGGGCAGACCCTGGCCAGGTCCTGCCTGGGAGCTGCTGCTGGGCACTGGCGGCGCCTCCTGCCCCATGGAGGCAGCGATGGCTCTGGCCAGCTGCTCATCCTCAGTCTGCAGGGCAGCCAAGAGGGAAGCTTGTGTGTTGCGTTGCTTGGCGCCACTCTGCTGACGGTGCGCGCGCTTGAAGTGGAAACACCAGCTGCCTATCCCATAGGCAGCAGTGGCTCTTGCCCAGTGCTCGTCCTCAGTCTGCAGGGCAGGCAGGAGGGAGGGTCCTGTCTGGTGTTGCTTGATGCCACTCTGTTGACTGGCCTGGAGGGGCCGACCTTGGCTGCATGATCACATGGGCGGCAACGGCTCTGGCAAACAGCACATCCTCCGCCTGCAGGCAGCTGCTCTGCTGCTTTGGCATCTCTTTGAGGTTGCACCTGCGCAGTGAGGCACTGCCAGCCGCCTCTCCTCCACCTGCTTGCTCTGCCTGCACACCCTGGAGACAGAGTCGGCTGTGGGTCAGCTGCTTCCTGCATCGGTAGGCAGGTAGCAGGGTGAGTCCTGCCCAGCACTGCAGCTTTGGATGGGTCGCTCAGGCACTCACGCTGGCCCCCGCAGGAGGCACTTAGTGGCCTGTGCAGTTGGCTCTCAGCATAAGGCCCCTGTAGCACATGTGCCGCCTGTGCTGGCAGGGCATGGTGTGCTGGGCAGTGCTCCATTCGAGACGCCTCTGCTCACCATGTGCGCCACACTGTGGTGTCCATTTGTGCCCACATCCTGGGGCATGCCCACAGCTGCTGCCATGCCTGCTGGGGCCCTGGCAGCCTCCGGCACAGCAGGCGCCGTAGCAGCTGGTGCCGCAGCAGGCGCCGGGGTGCCTGCTGGAGCGCTCCCCTCCCGCTCCCGCACAGTCAGCGTGTCGCCGTTCTTCAGTGGCAGCTGCGCCAGCGTGGCTGCTGTGTCAGCGGGGAGCTGTAGGCGGTGGGAGAGCGTTCACTGTCAGGCATGAAGCAGCCTGGTACTCTCGCAGTGCCACTGTGGGCTGCCCCAACTAGTCAAAGGCATGCCTGCCGAGGGCACTGCTAGCTCACAAGTATTGAGGGGGGTAGTGTCAGCAGTGCAGGATGGAGCGGCGATGCCTCACCTGTAGGACAGCTGGTGGGAAGCCTGTCAGTATCTCCTGCCTCTGCACAGGCACACCTGTCTTGTCCTGCAGGAGTTGCTGCCAGTCACTCAGGGGCATGCCTGGTGACAGACCACTCAGTGTGGCCTGGGAGCTGGGGCCTCTGCATCTCATCACCATCTGGCCCATGGGGCACCTGCAGACTGGTCAAGTCAAAGTTGATGTGCAGCCTAGAAAGCAGAAGTGCTGCATATTGTCCTCACAAACGCTGGGGCGGGGAGTCCTTCGCACTGGTGACATGTCGATTACAAGCTGGCTTTCATGGTCAACCATAAGTCCCACTTCATGCAGCACTCAGGGTCGTCTTGTGGCCTGACCTGTGCCCTGCCTGGCAGTCATGCTGTGCTCCCCCCGAGTTGCACCCAAGCAGCCCTTCTACAAGCTTTCTGGAGGCAGCTGGCAGCACTGCATGATTTCACTACTGACACTGCTCAGGCGCTCACTGTCCCCTTCTGGCTGCAGGGCTATGGTGGCCTGGATCTCAGCAGCAGCTGAAGCACCAACATGGTGCCAGAGGACTTGGCGCTGGCAGTCATTCACCGGGCCGGCAGCTGGCGGCTGCCTTCAGGTGCTGCACTGACGGCGAGTCTGCTGCCCGAGTCCCTGGTAAGCCTGTGCACACTCGCACTGTGGTCACGCGGCGTGAGGGAGAGGCGCCCGTGGTCTGTCTGGAGTTGGACAACTCCGGGGGCAAATCCTGGGCCGTGTCCGCTCTGATTGAAAACCACCCCACCGTCAAGTGTCATCTTGGCGTGGGAGAGAGCTGCGACATGTGTGGGGCCAAGATGGAGGGCGAGGCCCTTCTGTACACATGCTACTCAATATCGGAGGGAGACATCGAATTCACTGTGTGCAAGTCATGCACCAAGGCAGCCTTCAAAGCCCTGCGGGTCTCGCAGCGCCGCCTGACAAATCGCATCGTCTGACAGAGTGCGTCCATGTGACAGATGGCTGCCCGCAGTGCACGCTGAAACAGCTGCTTTGCAATGAATCAGGCCTTGCATGCCATCTGGCCATGATCTCAGGTCACATGACGTCTGTGGGCATGCATCAGCAGACTTCTTAGAGGACGCTCTTGAAAGTTTGGCCTGATGTGTTGGCCGCCAGAGCCTCTCTTCCACATGTCAGTGTCTGTCGGCGTTTCAGCTAGCAGACAAGTGTGCCAATAAGGTCTCATGTGGGAGCGTCTCTGTCAAAGTTGTTCAGGTGACGGGAAGTTTATGAAGCTGAAGCATGCAAGACGTTCAACGTGGGCTCACTCTCTGATCGATGCTCTGACAGTGACAGACAGGACGGGACTCAGAGATCAAAGTGTGGCCCTCTGTCCTTGATGCCCAGCCCTGGAATGCCCCAGGTGTGCTGGTCGGCGTTTGCATCGCCCCACTGGGCAGGGCCATACACGGTCACCGTTCTGCTGGGGGCGTACACCTGAAGTGTACATAGCAGTTGCTGGGTGACGCCTGCTAGCTGTGCTCAACACGACTTGTTACCAAGCGTTAATGCTGGCACCCGCAGGGAGAGGGGGCAGCCGAGCCCAGACATGCGGCAGAGGCATCGATGCAGAGCGCTCACCAGGAAGCTGTTGGGCCTGCCGTCGTGCTGAAACTGTGATGACGCAAAGGTGACATCGCTGTTCTTGGTGACGTTGGAGAAGCCGCCAAAGACAGGCTCGTCACTGGAGAGCATTATCTGCAGGGCGCCATGCCTTCCAGGTGAACAACATGCTCACTTAGTCAGAGACTGCGTCACATGCAGCGAGGGAGGCAGCCAGGGGGATGCACACAGGTTCGGTTTCATCAGCCCAGAATTGGTCAGCAGACTTACAGAGAAAATATTGTGGTAGACCAGACCAAAGCACCACTCAATAGCATCCTGCTGGCAGCGCAGCTCTTTGCCAGAGGCACACAGCCATAAAGATGCCCTTGTGCAGCTGGCCCTGCGTGCTGCCACAGACCTTGCCTGCTGACCCCAGAAGCAGCCAGCAGAGGTTCAAGTGCTGCACTGAGGGGAACGCCACTAAAGAGCATGCAGGTCTGCCGATGCAATCATGCATGCATGCATGCAGGGCCAGCATCCCAGCTGCCGAACAGCGGCTGGTGTAGCTGCCTCGATGGGCAGCGCTGCACAGCTGCCCTGTACCTTGTAGTCCCCAGCGTTTTTGCAGCCCACGCGGTAGTCGCTGTACGAGTTGGTGGGGTGGAAATTGAAGACAAACACCAGATCCCCGCGCTCAAAGATGACCAGCTTGTCCCCCTCATCCTGCAGAGGCCAGAGTGTCATCTTTCTACAGCGCTGCCAGCAGCTGCTGTTGCAGGTATGGGACCCAGATTTCAAGTGGTGGGTCTCCCCCAGCCAGTCAAGCTGTCCAAAGCTTTGTCATAGCCTGCCATCAGGGAGATAAAGGCGCCAGGACATGACAAGGCCTACATGAGGCCAACACAGGGCAAGTGCCACATGCTCAAGTGGCACAGCAGCCTTTGCTGGCCCACTGGACAGGTAGTCCAGCACTGACAGCTCTCCTGGATCTCTTGAACATGTGCTCATTCCCACTGCAGCAGGTGTGCAGCCGCACCTTGCGCGAGATGTATTGATGTGAGGAGTCCACAAAGCCAAAGGCCTTGTCCAGGTGGTTCATTGCACGGTCAAAGGCCTGCACCAAGGAAAGAGGGATGGACCATCACAGCATGGCACAGGCAGCTCCTAGTCTCTTAGAACTCACAGCAGGTATCCCTTTGGTCGCTTGTGTGTGAGGCCCCTGCTTTATGACGAAGCCCTACATCATGGAGCAGGTGCCAGCAAGAGACATATAATTTGCCGCGTTGTTAATTGCAGATGACCATGCAGCGACAAGGTCCCAGCTCAGCCCAGACTGCATGCCACGCTGCCGTCCAGCAGCGCATGCTGACTGCACACAGATGCCCAGGCAGATGCACTGCCAGGGGCCTTCAGCAGCACACTGACGCCTGGCAGCCTGTTCATTCCTGTTGCAGTCCCTGAGTGGGCTGGCCATGGCCACACCGCTTAGTCCAGCATGAACCCCACCTGCATGAACTTGTACTTGAGGAACTCGGCATCCGCCAGGTCCCACCGCCGCCGGCACTTGTCCAGGCTGCCGCCATTGCCGGGGATGAACTTGCCTGCAAACAGAGACATGCACAGTCCGGCCAGAGACTGGCAGCAGAACAGGAGGCTGCTGCTTCCTGGGGGTGCACACAAACACCTCCAGCCTGCTGTAAGGCACAGGCCAACAGGGGTGCTTGTCATGATCTATCGCTGCTCACATGAGCCGCCGCAACAGACTGGGACAAACTTCAGGTTGAGTGCAGACAAGCCTGCCCCTGCCTAACAGCCTGCTCCCGTGCCCACCTGTGGAGCTGTCATGGGTGTCATCTCGGGGGAAATCGATCCATTCTGCAGGAGGGGCAGCAGATGTAGGGGGCAGAATGTGGCTGAGCTGTGTTTGGGGCACAACAGGCAGCTTGTAATGACAATGTATGCTGGATGACTGGTGCCGTCTTTGGAGCGCTCTGACGGGCACTGAAGGGCGACACGACATGCTGCACGCATTGCGAAGTTGGATTCTTGAGGACAACTGCATTCCTAGGTGATGTGCTGCATGGTCACTGTGTTGTGCAAGGACTGGCAGGTTTGCCCCACCTGGGTGCCCAAACTCATTGCCCTGCAGCAGAAGCAATGGGCACAGTCAGAATGGCAGTAGAACCAAGCAAAGTCTGCACATGCAATGACGCCGTCTTCAACCATCAAACTTGATCAGACTCTGCGCAGTGATGCCCCGCAAACTCTCAGCTTTGCAGCAGGATGCAGGGCACCAGCGCTGCCTGCCACAATGGCTGGTGGCCCTGGCTGAAAGCCCTCCCTTTCAGAGTTGTTCACCCTGAGGTTTGGTCTTGATGCTCAGCATAAACACAAGAGGCGCTGCCGGCCTTCTTGTGACACCTGGGACTTGAGATTGCACAACATCGCCCTCACATCTGTTCTCCCCTGTGCAGCATCCAGTGTGACCCTTCATGCACAGACCTGATGAGGAGGTTCATCGTGCGCAGCCTGGCCTGCACAACAGTCCCATGCTCATAGTTTCCTGCCAGTCCAGCCACCCACTAGCCCAGCAAGCAACCAAATCAGGACTGTGTTATCCGTTTCCTTTTTTTAAGCAGGAATCCTGCCCATCTCCAGCCTGACTGGCATCAGCAGTCTGCCCTTGACAGGCCCCTAGAGTATGCTTTTACCCACCCAGACTGGCCAATGCAAACACACCAAGCAACCACACTCACCATGAAGTTGAGGTAGGACTCCCCTCCCAGTGCCAGCGTGATGAGGCGCACCATCTTGTGCAGGGCAATGCCCCGGTTCACGATGTCGTTGTCCTTGTCAAGTGACATGGAGTCGTACATCTCCTTGTCCATCAGCCAGAAGGCAATGGTCTTGTCCCCCACCAGCGCCTGCAGGGTCGCGCAGTGACTGTGACCCACTGGCCAGATCCAGGGCAAGACCAGGGTGACATTCAGCTGTCGTCTGCAGGGTTCAGGAAGAAAGCTGCATGCCCTTGTCCATCAGCTAAGGGCAAAGAGTTTGTCATTAATGACAGGCGTGGCCAGCCAGTCTCAGCAGCAAGCACGAGAGGGGTGTCTCAGAAGGCAATGGACTTGGCCCACACCAGTGCCTGCAGGGAGTGACTCAGATGCCAGACCCATCACACAAATCAAGCTGAGCGCTGGTGGTTGAACGCCCATCCAGTGCAGGCCTCTTCTGAATCAGCTGTGCAGGGACTGGGCAATGACCAGAACTTGTCAGACTGAGGCGGTGGGCTCTGGCTCTGCCCCATCCAGTTCTGCATCCGTCAAGGATGCCTGCTGAAGGCTGCAGTGCTCAAGAGCTGCTGCTGCCTCCACAGCAGTGGGCAGGGAAGCAGCCTGCACAGCCTCTGGGGTGCTCAGCAGACTGCTTGTGGTTGCGGAGCACTCCAGGGCATCCCCACATGTCACACAATGTAGGATTACATGCTGGCTTGCAACATCATGCATGTGTGCCTGCTGCTACATGATCCAGCAGGAACATGCCACCTAGCAGTGAATCATCTGAGCTGTCAAAACAGCAGAGCGCAGCGGCAGGCACGCCGGCAGACCACTAGCCTCTTATGAAAAGGCGCCACTGCACCCGACATGGGCCCTGACCACCTCGACCAGAAGTGCAACTGCTCCCCTCTCACCTGGTCATGTGACTCTGCGTAGGCTACGCAGGGCTCTGCGTACCGCCGATTGGTCAGGGTGTGCACAATGTTGCCCATGTTCCAGTCGTGGTCTGAGTACTTGCTGAGCACCTCGATCCACTTGTCTGCGATGGCCATTTGCAGACGGTAGTCAAAGCCAACGCCGCCCTCTGTGGTGGGCCTACGCAGGGTTCAGGGATGTATGAGGACCTCAGTCCACTTATCTGGGATGGCCATTTGCAGGTGGCACTCACATCCTTGTCTGGGCGGACAGAGCAAGGCAGAGGGGCAGCATAGCAGTGTGAGGCCAAGATGGTTTCTAGAGGCCACGAGACATGAAGTTCATACGGGCCAGGCTGACTGGATTGACTCAGGGGCAGGTCCTGTGGGCTCAGACTGTCAGGCTTACGAGCAGAGGCGTGCTTTTTGAAGAGTTCCTGCCCTCTCCCACCTCAGGTCAGGTCATGGAGTCTTGCAGCCTCACAATGCCAAGATGGGCACAACTGTACCTCTGCACCAAAAGCTAAGAAATTCTGCAGGTCCATCGAGTTGAGGCGGGCCAGTCTGAGGATTGGCTGGGCAGCTGCAGCAATGCCTTACCACACAGAGAAGCACATCCCTGGCCGCAGGTCGCTGCCAGCACCTCACACACGGGCCTGTCAGCCCAGCGCGCAAAGTCCTTGGCAAGCACCCTCAGATGCGTTTTTCCACCCACTAGACAAGCCACAGCCCTGCATGCTCACCTTGAATGGGTGGGCCAGCCCAAAGACCAACAGGGCAGCTGCAGCAAGGCCTTACTGTACACAGCGGGACCACCCCAAGACTCCCTCCCCTATGGTGATGATGCTGGCACAGGCCCAAACACACTCTGACCACTAGGCAAGTCCAGGGACCTGGGGCAGGCCAGTGCCAGCCAGCAATGTCTGCTGTCTCAGATGCTGTGCACAGCTGCAACCCACTGCAGTAACTGGGCAGTGACAGCTCTCAATCGTCAGAATACCTGTGCCAGCTCACCGTGCAAATGTGGGCATCCCTGAAACGTCCTCTCCCACGGTGACCACGCTGGGGAAGATGTCATGCAGCATGGTGTTCATCAGCATCAGGTAGACCACCGCCTCGATGTCGGTGTTCAGGCCAAAGTACTCATCATAGTTGCCTGCAGGCAGCACATGTCTTCTTCATGCAGGTTAGAGCGGCATTTTGCCTTGCCTTTGGTAGAGCCAAGTGCTGTCAGTTGTTGTTGCCTGCTTGGGGGTGCCAGCGACCTGAGCGCAAGGCTGCCAAAGCACTGCGGCAATGCTTGTCTTCAGGTCAGATCTCTTGTTGACTCTGCCTCCCTCTTCAACGTGAATAGAGAAGCAGCAGCTATGAGTCAGTCCATGATCCATGCTGACTTCCAGGTTTGACTCCCAACTGCACACCAGCTCGCAGAAGCTCCTGCCAAGCTAGTCCTTGACTCTTCCAGTGCTCAGCATGCAGAAGTGTTGCCACCAGAAGAGTAGTAGTGTCAGAACCGCCCATGTATACAGTGGCAGCTGCCCAGAAGCAGGGCTTTCCCCCCCCTGGCCCAGGGCTCACACCTTTGCGCTGCGCTGCGCAGCCAGTAAGAGTCCATTCCTGTGAAGGTCAACTGCAGGCGGTTGTGGTGTCCCAGCAGCCATTTCTTCAGTGCTGTCACCCCAGCAGCAGTCTTGACAGAACTAGCCTGTGAGCCCTGTGAGAACAGGGCATCACTACCAGCGCCGCAGCAATGCCAACAACAAGCTCACCTGTGAAAGTCATCTGCAGGCCATGGTGGTGGTACATCATAGAGGTCACGCCGTCAAAGCGGTAGCCATCAAACTTGAACTCGTCGACCCACCAGCGCGAGTTGGACAGCAGGAACCGCAGGGTCTCCCAGTTTCCTGCAGGGCAATGCAACAGCAGTGCGCGCAGGGGCAGCATGTGCTGGCAGGGCTGTCCACTGCTGTCGGCAGGGGCAGTGGGAGACTGAGCCCCCAGGTGGCCATACCCTGGCAGCCTATCACATTGAGGTTCGGCTGTGCCATGGCAACTATGAACAGGAGCATCAGCCTTGCTGGGCGAGCCAGCATTCAGGTCTATGGATGGCAGACCAATCAGGCTGCCCCGTCAACAAACATAGCAGCAACAAGAAGCACAGGCAGCTTGATCGCGAAACATTGGCATCCCAGATGTGAAGTCAAAATAATGAGCTGGGCCCAGAAGAGAGTGAGGTGGGTCTTTTACAGCTTCGCAGTCTGCAGCACAGTCCCCATCCTTTGCAGAATGTTCCAGCAGAAGCCTTGCTGCTGCTGAAATATGGTCCAGCAGCGGCCGCACCAGCCGCTGCAGGCTGTGAGGCCCAAACAGAAGATTTTTTGTCCTAGAGGCACCCAAAATCGACCTGGCTAACCTGCCCTGCAGCCTAAGCCTGCGGCACCACACAGTCAACTTTTGCTTGTCACATCAGGGTGACAGAAGGAGCAGATGCTCACCGTAGTTGAAACACCGGGAGTCCCACATCCAGTGGTAGCCCCGGGAGCCGCCATGGAAGTACATGCCGTCTGTTCCGTCAAACATGTTGATCCCATCGTTGGTGTTCTTGCTGGCGTGGCTGTGCACGATGTCCATCAGCACAATCATGCCCAGCCTGTGGGCCTCGTCGATCATTGCCTTGAGCTCGTCAGGGGTCCCAAACCTGCTGCTGGCCTGCAAGCAATTGGCCATGGTGAATGGGAAGTTGCCGGGCTGTTTGTGTTCTTCAACCCTGCTGCTGGCCTGCAGGCAAATGCCATTGCAGGGCTGCCACCAAGACTGGCCTCTGGGCCTTGGAACTCAGCTCGCAGCTCAGCACAAGTCCAAAAGCTGCTGCTGGCCTGCTGGCGGAGATAAGAGGTCTCAGTGCCCGCCAGGCGCCCCTGGCTCATCAGGGATACCGCAGCTGCAGATGTACTGCAGTGGAAGCAGCTGAAGCCAGGACTGCCTGATGCTGCAACATTGCTGGCATGCCACATAACCACTTAGTGCAACCAGCCTGATAGGTCCTCGCATGGTCCTTGCAGCACAGACGCGTCTCGCAGCACAGCACAGACCATGCGTCACCTGTACAGACCCATCTGGCAGAACATGGAGACAGTTGTGCACTTTAAGCTGCCAGAGGGGTGGGCACTGGGCCTGCCACTGCTCATCAGGCGCCCAGCCACTGCAAGGCTGCACACTGAATAAATTTGGGTTTCACCCACCGCAAAGAAGTTAGTGACATGGTAGCCAAAGCTGCCATAGTAGGCATGCTCCTGCACTGCCATGATCTGGATGCAGTTGTAGCCCAGCTTGCGGATGCGGGGGAGCATGTCCATGCGGAAGTCCAGGTAGCTGTTAATCTTGGGTTCCGCACTGCTCATGCCCACATGGCACTCATAGATGCGCAGCGCCCGCGGTCTGCAGCAGGCTGGCAGCCTCACGGGGCAGGCCTTAACGCAGAGGGGAAGCAGCACAGTACGCTGGCACAAGAGGTGCTCTGAGGTTTACAGGCAATTGCAGATGCAGGTTGACTGCCAGCAGCAAGGATCTGACATGGCCTGCAGAAGCACTCAGAGCAGTGTGTGCTGGGGGCTGGTGACAGATGATGCTTTGATCACTTCAGAGTGCCAGCAAAGCTCACTTGGGCGGCCTGGGGTATCTGAAGGTGTAGCTGGTGTCATAGGTGGGCAGCTCCCCCGGTGCGCCCTTCTTGGGGGGCTCATAGTACACGCCGTTGTACTGTATCTCATTCCACTCCTGCAGGGTTTAGAGAACCACACAGCAGTCAAAAGCCTTGCAGCCCACGCTGCAGGGGAGCACAAACACCCCCCCAGCGCAACTGGCACCCATGCACTGCATCTGCAACAGTCCTACATGTAATGAGACATGGCAGGCAGCTGTTGGAGATGGTTGTGGCTGCTGCACTTCAGCTTTTCACTCCTGCATTGGGAAGAGATAGAAGTCAAGGAGAAACGTGTTTGGCAGCAGGGAGCTCAGGGCCACACTCTCATGCCGGTGGTTGAAGTGGCACTTAGCAGCAGCTAATGGGAAGGAGTTCATGGAGCAGGAAGCTCAGGCCAAAATGCTGGGCCCACTCCTCTCCTGCAGCTGGTGAGAACCAGCACTCAAAAACACTCCTTTAGACTAACTTTTTAGACTCCAGGCGCAACTAGCACTGTGCCCCCCCTTCCACACTACTGGTGAATAATTCGCAACCTTGCAGCCAACATTTGCTGATTAAGGGCAACATTTGGCAGCATGGGCCACTAAGCAGCAGGGTACAGCTGGCAGACAGGTGCGGCAAAGCACCATGTGACGACGAGCCAGCAAATCAAAGGCTGCAGCCAGAGTCAAGAGCGGGCTCAGAGCACTCATGCAGGTGCCACTGGGCTTCTCAACATGTCAAATCGAAAGAGACCAGCAGAATGAGAGCAGTATTTGCCACTCAAGGATGTCCACCAAGCCGCAGCTGCAATCCAAGGACTGCCACATGAGAAGTCAAGGTTGTTGCCTGAACGGGCATGCCAGGCGGGCCTCAGACTGACCTGAGTGGGCCACCTCATTTGAGCTGGGATGCATTCCATCAGCTCGCCACATGCTGTCTCAAGCCTGTGACAATTTCGAAACTTCAGTACGTGGAGCCGTCCAGGCTCACCTGAGTGGCCCACTTGATCCAGGCCGGGATGCGCTCCACCAGCTCCCCATAGGCCGTCTCCAGCCTGGTCTTGATCTTAGTCCTGCGGTGCGTGAAGAGTACCACTTGAGACTCTGGGGTGCTGCCATACAACACAGCACATCCTTTACAAATCTGCAAAGCACGAGCAGCATGCCATTGCACCAATGCCATTGCATTTCCCGTGCCATTTGCGGGCAATTTGTGGACCATGATTTGGCCTCTGTGCTGCGCCACTCTGTGAGGCGCTTGGTTCTGGGTCAGCCCTGATCTGCCCATGTACAGCATCACACTGCCTGCAGAGCTTGCCTGTGGGGGATGGCTGATGCCCCATCCTCACTGTCTGGCAGGAACAGTTGGAAGACTCCAAAATCGTTCTTCACGCCCCAGTGCTCAGGTTTGGGGTCCCAGTTGTTGAACTCGCCGACCAGGGCCAGTGCCTGCGGAGCTGAGCAGCACCTGAGGGGTCGCTTTGGCTTGTGTAGCTGTGGATGAGAGGCATGACTAACAACCAAAGTGGCAGCCATGTGGGTGTGCGTCTCCCCGTGCAGGTATGTGCAAGCACAGGCCATTTCATGAACACCCATCGACAGGGGCACTGGGGCCTGGCCAAGACCTCAACATGGCTCTGTTGTGTGCACCGCCGTGATCGCTGCTTTGTGACAGAGCAGCCACCAAAGCAAGCATGAGGGACACTAAGGCAGCAAAACAGCCTCACCCGTGCCCCTGGCGCCCACTCCCTGTACCAGATGCCTGTCTTGCCCTCATGCTGCCCCCTGTTGAGCCCATAGTATTTGTACCCTGCAGCAGGTGATACACAGGTCCGCACATGTTGCAGTCCTGCCCTGAAGTACCCGCAACCTGCAGGTGGGTGCCACAGATGCTAGCATGATCTGCAGTGTTGGCCTCAAGCTACCCTGTAGCATTGCTTCCCTGCAGCAGGCGCCACCACAAGTCAGCATGATTTGCAAGTCCATGCCTCGTGCCCCCGCCCTTCCTCCCCAAAACCCCATGCATAGAGGCATACAGGTGAGAGATCCATGCGGCGAGCGAGTGATTGCTGAAGGGGCTGATGCCTGCTGGCCGGCCGTTGAATGCTGTCTGCCTGGTGCCTTCATGTCGCCACAGGCACTGCTGCCTGCACACTTCTGAGCCAAGCAGGAGTGCATTGGAGTGCTGGCGCCGTGCCACGTATATTGGGCCAGCTGTACACAATTCCTGTGGCTCTGCAATGTACTGCTTTGCCACCAACACTGCCCTTCAATTGGAAACCAGCTGTTGCTGGGCTGCAACACACATGCAGGAGGCTCTGATTCACGGCGATGCTGCCTCTCACATTGAGCTATTTCGACCACACTGCCCCATGAGACACCCATGCTTCACTGGCAGCAATGCTGCCTCTCTATCTCAGCAGAACCTTGATCAACTCATGTCACCCTGCCCTGACTGAACATGCTTCAGTGGCAGCCATGCTGCCTCCCACCTTGGGTGAACTTCTCCAGCCCGCCCTCATCCTTGTCAATCCTTTCCCGCAAACTCTTGTATGTGTTCCACCGGTACTGCAGGGCAGAACAGCAGGTCTGGCCCACAGATTGCAAGGCTGTTGCGGACCAAAGGCTCCTGTACAGCAGTGCTGCAGCCTGGCAAAGGGGTCATGGACTGAGCTGGTGCCAGGCCGCCAGGAAATGCTGTGGCGAGCTCACTGTGGCATGCTGCAGGCTGTTGCTGTGTCTGCCGCGCCCATCATCCTGGCAAGCGTTGCTCAAGCTTCTGTGAAGCAGCAGAAGCACTCTATTCTGTCCCAGGGTAACACCCACAGCGCATCCAGTGCTCGTGGCCCCGTAGTCTGGTTACCTGCATAATGCAACCTGCTGCCCCAGCCCTTCCAGTTCAGCCCGCTCAACTTGTCATGGTCCAGTGCAGTCCACAACCTGATTCTGTAGCAGCAAAGCAGGCCGTGCTCCATCCAATGAGCTTTGGTGCAGCTGCACACCATCGGCAGGCCCGCCACACAGCCCCAGCCCAACCAACACGTACTTTGATGTGGTCCGCATGGCTCCAGAGGCTGTCGTCCCACTTCAGGCACTCTGTCCCATCGTGCTCTGGCGGGGGCTTGATGGGCTGGTACTGCTCCTTATAGGCCGCAGTCTTGGGCGGCGGGGCCAGGGGTGTCCAGAAGTCCTCGGGCGTGGAAATGCCTGTCTCTTGAATATCTGCCGCCTTGTCCACCATCTCCACGCTGACACCACCGGTGTTGATTTGAGACTGTAGCAGGGGCAGTGCAGGCTGTCATCAAGGCAGCTCTGCTGCTGGGCCCCATACTGATGGCGCCTTTCTGCAGCCTGCAGCATGTGGCAGATCCTGTGGGGTTGTGGGCTTCGCAGTGGACTGCCAACCCCTGCTGGACATGGTGATGCCTGTCTCCGGACCACCTGCCGACTTGTCCACCACCTTCACTCTGACACTGCCTGTGCTGACCTGGGATGTTTGGCAGGCAATCTTAAAAGTTGCCATGTCAGATTGCAGCGAGGGCCTCTGCTGCTAGGCCCAGAGCTGCCAGTGACTTTCCTACAGCACCCTGCAGCAGGCGGCAGCACCTGTTTGGTTCATGCGTTGTGAGTGGCCTGCAGACCCATGCTGGGCATGGAGATGTCTGTCTTGTGCAGGTCTGAGGCCTTGTCAACCATGCCACGCTGGCAGCACCTGGACTGCAGTAGCAGGAGCAAGCAGGCCCTGTCAGTCCAAATGCTGTCATGCTTGCTGCAGCAGGGTGTCAGCTCAGCCATCACCACCTGGGCGCATTGTCCTGGGACTGCAGCGTGGCCTTGCTGCAACACAGACTTGATCTCAAAACCTCTGCTGCCATCCAGCACGACAGGGGCCAGCAAGGCTTCAGTACTGCGGAAAGGCCTGCTTCAGCCTGGAAGCATGCTGCTGCCAAGATGTGAGTCTGGTGAGACGCCCATTGTTGGTGTCTGATACAGCAATTGTGAGTGGCATCAGGCTCCAGATAGTGTTCCCATCCAATGCGCCAAACCGGAGACATCTCCCGCCATGCTGAATGCGCCAATCGATGCCGCTCTGTCATGCTTCACAGCTGCGCACAGGGTAGGCTACACCAGGGGCAGAGCAACACATTGCAGGCCACCATCCCCCCAAACTGGCAGCTGCAGTGCAGCTTGCACCCACAGCTTCCAGCGCACCAGAGTTGACTCTGCAGGCACCGCCTCTGCTGGGGCCTGCTTTCCATTGGTCCCCCCGTTGGGCTGTGAGGCTGCAGGGGCTACAGGCTCAGCCTCATCTGTGGACTCTATGGTCTTCCTCAGGAGCTCGTTCTCCTTCTTCAATGCCTCCACGGAGGGCGTGGCTGCCTTGGCCGATCCCCGCTGCTTGGCCTGGGCGACTATGTTGTGCTTGCGGCCTGCAGATGAGATCAATGCTGTTGAGGCACTTCACGGGAGGGGAAGGACTTGGTGATGCCAGCCGTGCATTCCCCACCTTTCTGGGCATTGCGCGCCTGCCTGATGCGGGCACAGAAAGGCCTCCCCAACAAAGCTGGGCAGTCGCCCTGCAGCTGATGCAGCTGCTGGTGCATTGAGCGGTTCATGCTCACTGCTGCATGAGAGATTGGCTGACAGAAAGCCTCAGAAAACCCTAAAGTAAGATAGAGATGTTGCACTCTCTTCATCTTGGCCATGTCAAGGCTGGGCGAGCCCTCTTGTACACGTCTGGCTCTCAATTAAACAGAGGGAAGCTCTGCAATTTGGAGCATGAGCTGCAGGCTCAAAGAGGTGAAAGGCTCTGCCAGGGAGGCAGAGTTAAGGCTAGACCACAGAGTGAGGCTGCATGCGCCAGCTCAGAGGAGCCAGTCCCTGATGGGACATCGGCTGGCTGGGTCCAGGACAGCGCTCACAAGGCAGGCTCAGAGATGAAGTGTTTGGCTAACTTAGCATGCAGCAAGGAAGTCTGCAGCTGGCCGCGGAGGGGCATGATGTGAAGATTGGGCTGGAACGCAGCATCGAAAAAGATCAGTCCTAGACAGAATTGCCCTGCCAGGAGATGCCCTGAACACTGCAGCAGCTGCCATGGTGTGACACTGCAGAGAATGGCTGCCTCACATATGTGACATCCAGGAGCACAAGCAGGCCCCGCCCCTCTGCAGCATGGTGCTGCAATATATTAGAATTGTGAGAGTATGATGACACTGTCAGATTGGGTGTGTAAGCGGGGCATCTTGGAGGGCCTGCCTGTCAGGTTTTTCTGAGCTGACAGGGCCGACCAGGGTGTGTAAGCATGCCACTTCTGGCGGGGCTGGGGACCGGTGCTGCAGGGTGTGTAGGCAGGCAGCTTCTGGCCACTTCTGCTGGTTTCCAAAAGGTTTCAGGCAGGTGTGTGAGCAGGGCACTTTGGACCGGCTTCCAACAGCTCCCAGTGTGGGCTGCAGCTGTCACTAGGGGTGGGTTGTCATCAGGGGCGCAGCCCAGGCTCGAAGATGTGCATGTATGTACTCCTTGGGCGCGCACACTTGTGATGTGTAGGTGCAGGGGGTGGGCTGTCGTTAGCTGGCTGCTGGCGGTGCATGTATGCAGGTGCAGGTGTTACAGAGGACCGGGCAGCGGCTAAAGTGTGTGTTTGTGTGTACGCCTATGAATTCATTCAGTCCTCCTCTTGAAACTGCGAGGCCTGCCCGCCTGCATCCACATGGACATGTGCTTGTTGAGGCGTAGCTGGCAGGCATGATACTTGGCAGTGAGATCGAAGTAGCGTGCTATGCCACTGCTGTTGCGGGGTGTTGGGAAAGCCAGGTCTGTCTCATCTGCTCTGGGACACCCCCTTAGCCTTCATAGCCCTGGGATCCAGCAGAGACGGTCATAAGGTGGACATTTGCAAAGACTCTGGCTACCACACAGTGGCTGGGAGGCTAGAGAAGCATGTATGTACGTAGACATTGAGGGCCCTCCCGGGATGCTACCCAACAAGAAACACAAGGAGCTACCCTCTGGCAAGGACTGCAATAAGTGGCGAAAGGGCTACGTGATGTCTGCAGATTTCGAGTCCACCCTGGAGCCTGAAAGGTGCCCAGTAACATTGCACTTAGGCAGCATGGTGGCTTTCAAGCCTGCTGTGGCATTTACATAAAGACTGCAGGGGTCATGCGGCATCTGACCTGCATGACTGTGTCAGCGCTGCATTGCGTCTGCGCCTCCCCCCCAATTGCTGCCATCGACAAGGCGCCTGCACACTGCTCATGTAAACTACCTGCAGGAACACCTGCAAGTGACCAGCAGTGTGCGCCCAGCGCTTAGAGGTGCAGCAAATCTCGTCATCATGTCAGGGCTGATGTTCTTCTGTCTCCTGAAATGTGGGCTTGGCTGTCCCTGAGCAAGGCAAACCATGTGCATGCCGGTCCCACCGGCAC
>JAAMXJ010000476.1:0-43167 GCA_019693375.1 Asterochloris erici
CGGCAGCATGCAGCCGCTGGAGCCCCGGGGGGCGGCCGAGCCTGCCAACTCAGCACCTTTGCAGAGCATCAGTGCAGCCCTTGCAGAGGCTGGACTGGGAGCGGGGCAGTGCTCTGGCAGCTGGGCGGCGCAGGCAGAGCCGGCCTCTACGTCCCTCTCCCCCGAGCCCCTGAAGCAGGGGTCGCCCTCCAGCCAGCAGGCCACCTCCGGACAGGGTGGGGCCAAGGCAAGAAGAGGCCTCAAGATCTCCCTCAAGCGGCTGAGCAGAAAGAGCCAGCCGGACTCCCCGGGAGACGTGAGTCAGGTGAACACAGCAAGAGGCGGCACCTGTGACCCTTATGCCTCCTGTCCAGCTGCACATACGCTGCACGCCTCTGCTGCATCTGGTGAACAGCCCATCCTGGGCCAGCCCTGACGGTGCAGAGCAGCCCATGTAAGCGCATGTGAGCCTGAGCCAGCTGCAAAGTTCTACCACCTGTTTGGCCTTGGTGCAGGCATCCAGCATCAAGGCTGCTGCGCCCCAGGCTGCAACGCTGGGGGTGAGCTGGAGCCCAGGGCAGTGCAGCCCAATTCCCTCACAGCCCAATCTCCTGCAGCAGCAGGGCCCCAGCACTGAGGCCTTCAGCCCTCTGATGAGTGGTGCTGCAGCCTGCGACCACCGCATGTTGCCTTCATCACCAAATCCGGAAGTCTTTGGCTCGCCAGCGTCCCCAACTGGCCTGCAGCCCACCCCTGTCCCTCCCACGCACTCCCAGGTGAGCTACACATCAAGTGCTGTCTGCACAAGCAAGCATAGGACGGGGTTACTCATTGTAGGCTGCATCCGTGTCGCATATAGCACCGCACCACGCCTGCGCTGCTGCGGTCACTGCCAGCTGTTGAGTTGCATTTGTGGTGCTGCACATATGCTTGAAGCCATGCCTGTGTGGCAGTCAACCCCTGACCCTGCATGCACTGTGCTGCAGGGCTTCAGGGCGCGGACAGATGACAGCTCAGCCCCCAGCCCTGAGGCGGCCCCCGCGCACAAGACTGGCAGGTCAGGCAGCACAGGCAGGAAGTCAGACTGGCTCTCAAACCTGCTGCATCTGGGGCCAGGGACGAGTCAAAGCAGCCCTGTGCAGCCTGACGCAGAGGAGCTCACCACCTTGAGGGAGCAGCATGCCTCGCCAGCTGTGGAGGGATTCTGCGCAACGCCACCCAGCGCAAAGGTGTGAGGTGTCACTTCCCCTTACATGGTGTGCCTGCGTCAGCTGTGTGACACAACTGCTGTGCACCTGCCTGCATTCTGCTGGGCTGGGCCTCCAGAGGCAGTCAACCCGCCCTCCCTGGAGTCCTGCCATGCCGCGCTCAGGCAGCCTGCCCTCTTCCCGGCCTGTGCGCCCGGCCTGTGTCACAGGCAACAGCCAGTCGCATGTGGCAGACACACTGCGTCCTCTCGGCCCCTGTGCACCTGGCGCTGATGTTGATGTGCTGCAGGCCATGCAGGCGCACAGCAGCGTTCCCAACAGCCCCTGTGAGCCCAGCCTGCAGCATCAGGTATGGGGAACACCCCTGTCCACGCTGTCAAGTCTGTTGGGCGGGCCATCTGGGCTCTTTCTCAGCTCGCCGGCTGCCACGCCCCTCCCCGCCTCTAGCCCGGTGGGTTTGCCATGCCTGCACTGTCAGCTCAGCCAGCAGTGCCTGCAAAGGCAGCCTGTTCTCTCTCCAGATCAGTGCAGCAATCTGCCTGACTGGTGCTTGAGCGTGTTGCACACGGCAGCCTGGGCAGCCTGTCGCAAGTACATTCCCCTGCTTTTGCTGTCAGGAGACATGTTGGCCCCCTCACTCCGGTGTGTGCCGCCCTGCAGAGACCAAATGCCAACCCCTTTGACGCAAACAGCAGCTCCACCTCCACGCCAGTGGCGGCAGCGGTGAGAGCTGCAAGCACACCTGGCCTGGTGTGCATCACTGACTGCTCCTTTGCAAGTGTGCCTGGTGGGGTTTCCCACGTCTGGCAAACGCTGAGGGCTGTGCTGTGTGTTTCTGGCCTGTCGACAGCACAGCCTGTATGCTGCTGCAGGGCAAGCTGGAGCCCACAGGCCACAATTTCCGGCAGCTGGTCAGCATCCCTCTGCCTGACCCTGACATCCTGGAGCGCCCTGCTGTCAGCCAGGCGCAGTGCCCTGACATCCCGGCCCTGCACCTGCTTGCACACTGTGCAGAGGTAAGGTCACTGCAGCCTGTACCGATGTGCCGGCATGTTCTGAGGAAAAGGTTGTCGATGGGAAGGGAGGCCCTTTCTGTTGCGTCCTCAGCAGAGCCACAGAGACTGCTGTTCTGCTGGCGGTGTGCCAATCTGTGTCGCATTCCTGCAGGGCGTGCAGCAGCAGGAGCAGCCCGCGGCAAACTCCCAGAATGCTGAGACGGTGAGCGAGGGAAAGGTCCCCTTGTGCAGCCTCGCCGGCAGCAGATGCATCTCTTTGACTGCATTGACCCTGCCCTCAGCTCCTCCCTGGATGCCAGCGGAGATCCAGCCTCTTGCTGCAGGGAACATCTGCCATGGCGGTTGACTCAGAGGCAACCCAGGCGATGGCGCCAGCCAGTGGCAGTGCTGTCACGGTGATGAGCAACAGTCTCTGAATGGTGTCAGCTTGTGCAGGCCCTTGCTGAAGGCACCGCTGGTTTCATGAACAAGTACCGAGGTGATGATGCTTGAATTCTGACCTCCCTGCAGTTCAAGCTCAACAAGATCTTCAAGAAGCTGCCAGGCCTGGGCGCAACATAGGCGGTCCACAGGCACAGCTACATCTCATGGCCTGCCAGCGTCCACAGCGAGACTATGTCTATGCCACACAGGCAGACTTTGTCTGGGAGTCACTTCAAGCCTGCAGCAGGTCTTTTCCAGCCCAGTCTTGTCCTGGTTTTGCCTTGTGACTGCAACATGCTTGATGCAGTCGTCCCGCCATCATTGAAGATGTTTGTCATTGAAAGCTGGATGGTTGGCACTCTCACACCAAGCAGCTCAATCCTCTTGTCGCATAGAGAGATGCCAAGGACCATCTCAAAGGTCTTGAAGTTGAGCTCAAGCCCCTAGGAAGGCATGCCCTGAATCAGGGATGTTGACAGGCCACCTGATGACTTGGAAGGTTCAGGGCCTCACTGCAACAGCATGTAATCAAAGAGATGCTATGGCGTCTTGGCCGTTTCCCCCTGCCTCACGCTGTGTGAGCATGAATGGCATGGGACCTGTGCACTTTATGCTGCCTCAAGCTGCTTTATTACAGAGGCAGGCCAATGTAGAGGGCATCCATCGCAGCTGGCGAGACCAGTAAACCCCTTTAGCTGGGTGCTGCTGAACAACACCGCTGACCCTCACTCTCAGCAGGGCGCAGGCCTATGCCGCAGGGCTGCTCATGTTGAGGCTATGCTGGAGATGTGCTGCCCTTTGCAGATTTTGCTACCTGAGATGGTGTGTACTCAGAGAGATCAGTCAGTGTCTGCCATGGTGCTGTGAAGAGATAGCTGTGGCCGGAGCAAAGGCCAGCAAAGGCTGGGCAGCGCAGGAGAATGCTGGCTCTGCGGCCTGTGTTGGGGTGCAGGGGCTGCTGCATCTGATGCTGCCCTGTGCAGCTTGAAGCCTTTCAGATTGGTGAAGGAGGGCCGGCTAGGCTGCATTGGGCATCTAAGTATAGGTGGCCACTGGGGGCCATGTTCTCATTTTGGCATGCTCTTTGCTGGGGAGATCTCCAACAGAGCTGTGAGACCGCAGGGGTGTGACAGTTAGGGCAGGCTGTTCCACGGTATGGTGATTGTTAGGTTGGTTGGGAACCGCTGCGGACAGGGACTACAGCTGCTGTGCCTTCAGTCCCCGGCCGACCCATTGAGGGCAGCAAGCCTCTTGTGAGGCAGCTCCACCCCATGATCTCACTGATTGCTTCGGCATCAATCGGTGTTGCTGTTGCCTTTTGTATCCAACTGTCAGTCCTTGTCTGTTCATTGTGGCGACTCAACCTGTTTTCTCTCATTGACTTTGACCAGGGATCGGTGATGGCGGGCTCTAACATGTTGCTCTTGTATCATGAGAAGCAGGCAAGCCACATGGAGTGCAAATGTTGCTGATTTGAGTTGGATCCGAGCAACTCTCAGTTAGCAGGGTTGCAGTGCAGGTGGCTGCTCTCTGCGGCGTCCACTGCCTAAATACTCTTCTACAAGGCCCCTACTTTTCAGGCTTCGAGCTGGGCCAGGTGTGCTCATCACTGACTTCCACTGTGCTGGTGCTAGTGCGCTGCAAAGCTCCAAAGTAACACTCCCCCACTCCCTGCAGATCGCCCAGGAGCTTGACCAGATGGAGCGCGCCTTCATGACGGAGGGTGGCGTGGACAGCGCAGACTTCCTCAAGTTCATGGGGGAGGACAGCGGCAATGTTGCCGAGTCTGGACTGTTCTCGATCCAGGTAGCAAGGCCCACCCAGTAGATCACCTGTCAGTGTCAGGCAAGTCTTTGGGCGGCATGCGGCCTCCGGGACGTGCAGCCTCATCCTTCAACGGTATCCTCACCAGCGACATCCGCAAGGTACCTGTCGGCGAGCAGCTCAGCACCACGTTCCACTCACACACTGTGTCTCTCAGGTGCTCAGCAAAGCGCTGGAGGTGTGGGACCTGCAGTGCATCCCGCAGGAGGCACCTGACATGGCGACAGCCCGCCAGCACCCAGAGCGCGAGCAGGCCTTCATCTGCAACCTGCAGGTGGGCTGTCACGCCTGCTCACAGATTGTGCCCAGCACCCGGACAGTATCCTGCCTGATCCAGTACCGCCAGTTCAAGTTGCTTGGGCCCCAACTTGCATGCACCTCGCTCAGCACCCAAAGAGATGGTTGGGGTCCCTGCCTGCCAGGGGAGCTGGCCATTTTGCTTCTGTGCCGTTCACATCGTGTTCTGTTGGAGCAGCCGGCGACCAGCGCCATGGCCTTGCTTGGCTCACAGTGCGCAGGGGCTGCTCCGAACTTTGCAGTGCCTGCCATCACTCCTGCTGGGTAGCACGATGTCTGGCTGCTCACTGCATGACCACCATTCAGCAGACAGCTAGCCTCATACATTCATCCTGCAGAGCACCCCCCCTCTGCCCTGCAGGAGCACTGGTTCACCATTCGGAGGGTCAGGGAGCACTGGTGGGTCTGCTGCTCTTCTGCTCCCTCTGCTGCCAAGCAGCGCTGGCTGGCTGCTTCACTGGGCAGAGGCTGCCACCTGGACCCTCGTGCCCCTGCAGGTGGGACTTCAACTCCCTGTTTCCAGCACCCAAAGCTCTGTCGATCTTGTACATGGAGACCTTCCTGGCCACTCTGAAGCAGCAGGTGAGGCCCCTTTGCTCTGGCCTGTTTGCAGGTGCTGTCTCCTGTGTGCCTTCAGCCTGGCATGTCATGCTGCACCCTGTGTCTGAGACTCATTCAGCAGCGTTCTGCAACTGGGCCTGCAGTGCAGGGGTACACCATCTTTGTCGTGAGGGGCAAGCTGCCCCAGCATCAGCATGAGGATGCTGGCAGGCCAGAGAGCCACGGCAGCTGGTGGACGCCCCAGCAGGTGAGCCTCTGCACTGTGCAGGCGCTGTCACCTTGAGTGTGCAATGGGCTGTCTGGTTGTCAGCCCCCTTGGGCATGGGCTCAAGGGCATAGTGAACAAACTTGAACGTGGTGCTAGTGAACTGTGCAGCACTGCCAGCCACGAGGCGGATGCTGGCTGCATGATGCCCTCATCTCCTTGCAGGCATCTGAGGCAACCAAGGAGTCTGCAGAGGCACGTGGCAAGGGCCAGCGCAAAGAGACGGCACAAAGCCTGTATGACATGGCATCAGAGGTGGGCAGTGGACCTGGTGTCCGGCCTGTGCAGACGATGTGACTTGGCAGGCGTGAGCAGCATGAGCAGCGCACATCCTGTGCTACCACTGCCTTTGAAACACTTTGTCTGGCTGCCCCGTCCGTGTTCCGTCGTTCCATGTCGGGGTTCCAGCCTGCCGCAATGATGTGCCTGCTGTGCAGGGCGGCACCCGCTTGAATCTGAACAGGCGCAGCAGGCCAGCTGACAGCTCAGATGGTGGGTGGCAGCAGTGGCCTGGAGCAGCCGAGGCTGGTGGAGGAGATGAGGACAGCGACCTGCAGCGAGCGATTGCTGCCAGCATGGCTGATGAGCATGGTGAGATGACAAGTCGGGAGACTTTCATGAGCAGCAAAGCAGGGACGTCGCGTCACACACCAATCATGCTCAGAAGTTTCCTCCAGCTGTGGGACTTTGGCGTTGTGCGCCCCGCCTGCAGGTGTGCAGCCAATCATGTGACAGCATCTCTCCTTGTGCAGGTGCTGCACCTGTGCTGGCTGGTGCCTCTGCAGCGATAGGCCCCGCGGCTGCCGCAGCAGTAAGGCAGCAGGGCCGGGAGTCAGGGTCCCAAGCAGAGTCCGATGTCCAAGGCAATGGAGAGGCGGCAGCCAATGGCAGGCAGCAGCATGGACAGGCCGATGCAGCGGCTGCCACTGTGTTAGCAGAGCCTGGTGCTGGTCCAGGTGACTTGGCGCATTGAGTGTTACCACTGCCGGAGAGTGCCCAAGCTGGCGGCACGGCATGCAACATTGCCAAGCAAAGGAAAGTTTTGCTGTCTTGCAGTGCACGGTCTTGCCGTGTCGACCCTGTGACGTCACGCTGCAGGTGTGCTGGAGCTTGGGTTTAGGTTGCCAGATGGAAAGCGGCTGCAGCGGCAATTCAAGGAGGCGGCAACTGTGGGTAGTGTTCTGAACTGGCTTTGCAGCACAGCAAACATCGACGTGACCAAGTACACAGTGGCGATGTTTCCCAGAAAAGTCATTTCGCAACACGACGTCACTCTGAAGGCGGCAGGCGTCAGCAACAAAGAGATGCTCTCTGTGCAGCTGAAATCAAGTCCTGCCTGAAGCATCCAGGGCCATGTAAAGCCCTTGAAGGCCCAGCCCATAGCACTCAACTAGTGTAGGCATGCAGAATGCAGGACCCGACAGGCTCTGCTGTAGGGCTGACGCTGTGTCTTCCTGTACTATCACGCACTGAGGCCTCACTGAATGCGCGATATGCCTGGAGGCTCAATACCCTGCCCCTCCACAGCATTGGCTTTGCAGGGCTTGAGTTGGCTGGACATGAGTAAACACTAAACCCTGCACACTTCATGCTGTATGTGGACATTTACATGCATTCAAAGGGCAAGACGGCTCTCATATGGGACACGTCAAAGTTGTGACTGAGGAGTGGAATTGTTCAGAGAGTTCAGGCGCACTATCTCAGCCTACTCCCGCTTGAGGGGCATCCGAAGCACCAGCGACAGGGCACAGTAGAGATTGCCAAGCTGAGAGGCAATCGAAGCAATGCCCAACATCCAGATGAGGTTTTCATGGCTGCTCTCCAGGTAGCACTGCTTGGGGAGATTCTGCAACAGAGCAGGTGTCACTCCAGGGAACGCCAGTGGCAGAGAAACTTGCCAGCGCTGGGGAACCAGACTGCTGGCTGCAATGCAGCAAGCCACATGAGATGTTCGCAAGGGCAAAGCAAGCCGTCCATCAGGTCAACAGCAAAACGCACACAGCTCACAGCTCTGCTGCTGCACTGAGGTGCCCACCTGGAGGAAGTCCTTGTGCTGCTTGGCCTGCTTGCGCTGCAGGAGGTCCTTGAACTTGGCATCAAACTGCTGCTGCCTGGTTGAGCGCTGCTTGTGGGCAGCCACCAGCTCCTGGCTGACGTTTTGGGGGTCAAAGCGTGCATAATGATCCGCCTGCACCCGGCTCATGGCTGCCTGCATGTTGTCCAGCTCCTGCTTTGCCTGCACAAAGCAGGGTCAGCCACGTGAGAGGGCAGCCATGGAGGAAAGCACCAGGCACTAACATAGCAAGCTTTGCACAGCTCCCTGTGTGACAGGCTTTGCCATTGGCTGCCCAGTGAGGGGACCTCACCAGCCAGCACTGACCACCAGCAGTCCAACGCTGTGAGCTCTGAAGCCGCCCCAGCAGGCTGTGTTCTGCCCAAGAGCAGAAGAGTGATATGCCTCACCTGGCGCAGGATGCGGGCATCCTTGAGCTGCAGTGGAACCTCTGCCACGAGGGGAGCGCTGTAGGCATAGGACAGTGCATGCAAGACGGTGGAGTACTCGTCAAAGGACAGGCCAGTGATGTCCACGTCCCCATCATGGGCCTCTGTGATCTTTGAGATGGCCTGCACATAGTCAGTTGAGGTGTCCAGCAATGTTATGCAGGATTAGCCCAGGGGAATGCTGCTACACATCGGCCGTGAAGGTTGCCACGACCTGCATGTGGCAGCATCAGAGATTTGCTGCTGCTTTGTTGGGATTCCAGGAAGGATGATCCACTGAGTGGTGCTATGTCTACAAAGCTACTGTGTCAGTGAGCTACCCATGGCTATCGGCCGACGAATATGCAGCTGCTGCTCTGCAGCCACATGCAGGAATGGACGGCCGCAAGAGCAGCTGGCGTGCAGCACCTTAGAGCAGGGGCGCTGTGATAGGCTCAGGGCCACAAGCTGGTGTTGGAACGACCATAGTGCAGCAGCTGGCAACATGACAGCCTGCAGCACTGCCCCACAAATAGGCCCTGGTTCACCAGGTCTGCGGCCTGAACACGCTTCCGCAGGTCGCTCTTGTGCTCCTCTGGAAGCCCCATGAGGTCACTCTCTGTGATGTTGGGGTTGGCCAGAATGCTCTCCAGCAGGTCATGAGCATGGGCCTTCATGACTGAGAGGGTTTGCTGCAGACAGCAGCAAACCGAGGTTTTGCAGATGCAGGGGCTGGCAGCACAGAGAACCACCTTGCAGCAAAGGCATGAAGCTTCTGGGACGATTGCAGCTGTGCAGGCAACTGTGCCTGGAGGCCAGCAGCACCTCTCATGTGGCACAAATCAGGAAGGCAGGAAAGCCTCAGCACCCCCGCACTGTGGCCACCTGCTTGCCTGCCTGTGACAATGGCGTGCACCAGTCATGTCTAGCAGGTCAACTCACCTTGACATATGTGCGGTCTCTCCTCCTAAGCTCTGCCTGTGCATCTGCAATGGCCACAGTCTTGATTGCTCCAGTTTGTACTAGATTCATGTGGTCCTCCAGCTGCACAGTGGACAGGGAGACAGTGAAAGGCTCTGGTGCGCAGCGAGTGCTGGGCGCGGCAGTGCTGAGCTAGCTGCAAGGCTTCAACTGCGCAGGTTGGCATGCTACCTTGTCGCATCCTCAGCGGCTTGCTGCATCAAAGCCTCGAGGAGGCATTCCACAGCATGTACCCAGCACATCAGGCGCACCTAGCAGACTCCAGCACCCTCATCTCATTGAATCTCAACCTGCTGCCCACCAGCTCATGCCAAGGTAAGCAACCGTCCAACCCAGCCAGCTGGCTGCAGATCAGGGCGCTCACCTCATTCATGCGATTGTGGATTGAGTGGAAGATCTCAGCCTGCTGGTGGTGCTCTGTCAGCTGCTGCGTGGCGATCTGCTTGGTGTACAGCTCAGCCAGCGCACAGTCCACCTGGAGCTCCCTGCTGGTCTGCAGGCATCAGGAAGGCCTCGAAGCTGCATGCGCCTGGCTAAGCTCGACCCACGAATGCTGAAGATGCAGGCCATCTTCAAACAGCCAGCAGTGCAACTCAGGCTGATTGCAGCGCTGCCTCACCTGTGCCACAAACGAGAACGCGAGCAACATGCCTATCAAGGCTGCCGCCAGCGCCCCAGTCAGCATGTTGGTGTTCTTGCGCATGGAGCCTAGAACACTCAATACACCGCCAGCAAGCAGCAGACAGCCCAGCACCTGCAGACAGCAGAGAATTTATGCTTGACCACCCATGCAGCATAGCCTGCAAAGACGTGCCCAGAATGCTGCTGGATGCAGGCCAAGTGCGCAACAGAAAAGCTACAGCAGCAGGGGGGGCCCCATTGGCACCAGGCGTTGCCTGGATCAAGCTTGAGGCGTGCGTGTTGACCCATCCAATGCCATCTGAAAGCCTCTGACCCACCTCGCCTGAGAAAGATGCTGGCTGAAATAGCACAGCTGCTGAGACAATGTAGATGAGGACTCCCAGTCCAACTGCCAGCAGCCCAGTCCCCTTGACCCCTGTGTGCCATGCTGCTGCACCTGCAGAGATGGCAACTCTGATCAGTGTGCTGGTCAGCAGGCCATTCAGGCCGCTCTGCAGGATCTTTGTTACTTGCCTCGCTGCACACCGATGGAGAGAGACTCCGTCAAGCCTCCGAACTGTTTGTGCTGTGAGAAGAGGTCCATGTTGTGAACCTGATGTTGAGACCGAGAAACGGGGTGGCTGCCTCAGACCAGCAAGGCAAGAAGACAGATGGCGTTAAGACATTTGACCTGATGTATTATCCCGTAGTCCACTGGGCCGTTAGCAATCATGAGATTTCACGCTAGGATCTAATGCCTTGTCCCACTTTCACGTCCAGTGTGATTGCATGTTTGAGCAGAGCCTTCAAAGCAAGGGTGGTTCCGCTGTCTTTGTTGGTTGTGAGCTCATAAACATCTCGGCTCCCCTGCCAGATTTTGTGGAGACCTCCACGAATATCCCAACCTGCATAAGATGTTCAAGGTGATCCAAAGTCAGACCCTGATTCAACATGAGGTGGTACTTACCCTGGCCTTCCAACTCGTCAACGCCTTGGGCCTTGAGGAAAGCAGCAGCTCTCTGCTCTTCCTGGGAGCCCGCTTCATGCCAGGGGACTGCAGCCAGCGCTGCCAGCAAAGGATCAAGCCGCTTCAGGCTGGCCTGCACAGTTGACAACATTGGCAATCTCACTGGGAGGCTGCAGCCCAAGGGAAATGCTTTGCTACTGCACTGAGCAGTCACCTGCAAGGCCGCCAGCTGCAGAGCATCCTCTGCCAGGTCAGACTGACTGTGCGCAAGGTTCTCTTGGGCGGTGCATGCTGGAGTGTGGTCGCCCTCTACAGCTGCTGCTGCGGACCCATCTAGGGCTGCTGCATTGCTGAGCTGAACGGGGTCAGAGCTGTTGGCAGCCAGCGGAGCTGGAGCCTTGCGAACCGCCTGCTCCACTATCTCCCGGGCGTCCTGCTGGGCTGTCGATGCTGTCGACTCAGCCTGCTGCCTGCCTGCAGCAGACAATCTGTGAACAGTCAGGTGGTCAGTGAACGAAGATACTTCAGCAGATCTGTAGCTGGCTCACCGAGGGCAGCACAGTTGCTCTGGCTGCAGTCAGCCGTTGCAAGGAGGAGGGACGAGGTTCAGTTTGCTTACCAAGCTCCCATATGCCATCGTCCCACCGAAACTCGGGCGGCAGTCCGCTGGCAGCAAACATGCCCCCAAGCTGGCGGGCCACAGCAGTGCTGCAGTCTCCGCCTGTCGTCTTGAGCAGGACACTGACTGTGCGGGGCTCCTGGCGGCTGGGTGACCTGTGGGCGCAGTATGCGTCAACCAAGTGCCGGTGTGGCAGCCTCTGCTCCAGCAGCATTGCAGGTCCAACCTGTTGATGAGGAAGGTGAGCCGCTCTGCCCTGGCTGGAGGATAAGCTTCGTTGCTCTGCACAATGCTGTCCATGAAATCGAACAGCTTATTGAGCGAGCGTGCATTGATATCTGCATGCAGGCTGTTGCGCATGATCAGCTCCGTGAACTGTGCCAGCGCCTGGCTGACAGGAGGCACCTCTGCTTGTGCCTGCACCACACGAGCAGCGCATGAAGCAGCATCATTGCAGCCAAGCATTGGACTCAAACCACTAATCAGTCCAGTACACCTCTTACATTGCTGGCGAATGCCCTGAGCAGTAACGTGCCAGGCAGTGCATGCTGCATGAGGCAATTAGTAATTTACTTCTTCGTTAACATATTGCTTTGTTCGAAGGCGAACATCCAAGATTTGCCACGCCAACGGCAGCTGTTTCAGTACCAGGCAACTTGCCTTACTATTCACAGGCAAGCTGCAAGTGGGTTAAGGCTGGACTAAGGATCCAGAACTGCTGCCATGCTGGGGCGGAGCTCACGGAGGACCCTGCAGCAACTGCAGAAGACGTGAGTCCCTGGCCTGCATTCATACCAGATTGTGGCCCCAGCTGTGCTTGCAGCGCATTGCAATGCATGTGGCCAGTGAAGTGGCATTCAGCGGTATGCGACACCAGGCTGCTGCTCAGCAATGGGAACCTTGTGGCTGCAGCCTGGAGCGTGGCTATGCCGCTGCACCAGCGCAGCAGGCAGCTCCTCAGGCCCAGGCCGGGGAGAGGACGCACTGGGGCGGCCTTCAGGACAAGGACCGCATCTTCACAAACCTGTATGGGCGCCACGATCCTTTCCTCAAGGTGCGCAGCAGCCCTCAGAGCATGGTGCACTGTGCAATGCTGTTGGCCTGGCCCCTTGCAAAGCCACAGCAGCGCTCCAGCTGCTTCAGGCTGAGAAAGGACCGCAGAGTGTCTCGCTGCAGGGTATGCAGCCAGGTGTGCCGATGTTGGTGCAAGGCAGTTGCATCGGCCGAGCCCCAGCTTTTCGATGCCTGTCCCAAAAAGGGTACAGCTGTAGGCTTGACTCCAGGAGGTTTTGAGGCAGGGGATGGTTCTGAGACAGTCTGAGCTGCTCTGTGCGCTGCCTGTGAGGCTCCATGGCTTCTGGTGACTGGCAAGGGATCATGTGTATGCATGGCTGGCGCCAGCAATCACCCCAACCCGTCAGTTCTGCGTGCAGGGTGCCATGGCTCGTGGTGACTGGCACAGGACCAAGGACCTGGTGACCAAGGGGGCAGACTGGATTGTGGGGGAGATGAAGAAGTCGGGACTGCGTGGCCGTGGGGGTGCCGGGTTTCCCTCAGGCCTCAAGTGGTCCTTCATGCCCAAGGCAAGCAGTAGAAGATGCTGGATTCAGCGGCTGGCTCGCTTCCCATGCTGCCAGCGTCCATGATGCGGCAGGAGCACCAGCTGGGCAGGCTCCTGAATGTGAATATGTTCACGCAATAGGGAGACCTAGCATCTTTTTGGCTGCAGCAAAGCTGTCTAAAAACCTGTGGGTGCACTCAGCAAGCAGCCAGGGAGTGAACTGTGGTGTGCACCATCGTGCTGCAGCCATGATGGCGCGGCGTCAACATGTGGTCAAGAGTGCAGTCCAGCGGCGGTGCGGCCCCAATCCTCATGTGGCAAGGGGAATCACTGTCTGTGCGTCAGGGTGTCAGCAGCGTTTGGCTGCGCTCTGCAGGTGTCTGACGGGCGGCCCTCGTATCTTGTGGTCAATGCGGATGAGTCTGAGCCAGGCACCTGCAAGGACCGTGAGATCATGCGCCATGACCCCCACAAGCTGGTGGAGGGGTGCCTCATTGCTGGCACAGCCATGCGGGCTCGGGCCGCCTATATCTACATCAGGTGGGGCTCTGCGGAGTTGTGGGCTAGCAGGGACTGCGTGAGATCCTACAGCTGCGACATGCGTCCTGGGAAGGCTGCCCTTGAACTTGCAGATGTGCCACACATCGTCAGGGAAGCTGCATGCACACAGCATGGCCGCAAAGGCGGTGCACATCATGCTTGCAGATTGGCCAGGAGCTACTGTCATTGCTTGAGAGGCAGGGGAATCCACTCTTGAAACCATGTTCAGCAGCGTTCCTTGTCATCTGGTAGCCTCCCAAGGCACCAAGCGTCAGCCTGAGAAGGCTCCACTTCTCTGCAGGGGGGAGTATGTGAACGAGCGGCTAGCGCTGGAGCGGGCCATCAAGGAAGCCTATGACAAGGGCTTCATTGGCAAGAATGCCTGCGGCAGCGGCATCGACTTCGATGTGCAGGTTCACTATGGTGCAGGCGCTTACATCTGCGGTGAGCACCCCGGCATTGGGCGCATCCCAGCCAGTGGAGGCTGGCATGGAGCTGAGCCTGCAAGGCATCAACTAGGGGTCAGCGCAGCGTTGCACTGCATGGCCGCTGCGGCCTTGTCAGGCAGTCAGCATCCTGGCTGTGCTGGCCTGGCCTGGCCTGCCCACCACTTGCTCAGCAGCAGGCGCCACAACATGCTGACCGTAGGCACAGCACCTCAACGCAGCCTGGCCTGGCTTCAGGGGAGGAGACTGCCCTGATCGAGTCGCTGGAGGGCAAGCAGGGCAAGCCCCGTCTGAAGCCGCCGTTCCCCGCCAACGTGGGCCTGTATGGGTGCCCTTCCACCGTAACAAACGTCGAGACTGTGGCTGTCGCGCCCACCATCCTGCGCAGGGGGCCAGAGTGGTTCTCCCAGTTTGGCCGCAAGAACAACGCAGGTACCATGTCGCGGAGATGGCCAGCACAAGCTGGTGTCAGCCAGAGCTTGAGAACCTGGCTGCCTTGGCTCTGCAGCGGTCTTGACCTGTGCCAGGGTGGCTGCTGGCTCAGTGCTGCACCCGGGCAGCTGCTGCCCTGGCCCCTGTCACGATTGTGTTTGTGGACAGAGGCTACTCGGTGCTAGCAGGCATACGTGCGTGCAAGCATCACAGCCGCTTCCGTGCTCACACATGAGGCTGCTTGTGTGCAGGCACCAAACTATTCTGCATCAGTGGCCACGTCAACCGGCCCTGCACGGTGGAAGAGGAGCTCTCCATCTCCCTGAAGGAGCTGATTGAGCGTCACGCAGGAGGGGTGCGCGGCGGGTGGGACAACCTGCTGGCCATCATCCCAGGTCGGACCCTGTGTGCAGACAACCTCCTTCTGAGGGGCACTGAGGGCAGCTGCATCTGAAATTCGCTTGAAGACCAGTACATTTTGCTTGCGCAAGAGGCATGCTTGCCACAAGTGACGTTGCAGGGCCGCATAATCAAAGCAACCCCTGGTCACTCACTGCTGAGCAGTGGCAGGCTTGCAGGGTGGTCCACAGACACAGCCATAGCATGGCCTAAAATGCCAGCTGCTGGCATCTGCCTGCAGCGAAGCTGCCGCATAGGCGGCACCTTACTCTCCTTGCTGCCTGAAGCAAATATGAAGTGCTGCTGACACCTGCTTGCTCTTCCCTCAGGTGGCTCCTCGGTGCCCCTGCTGCCCAAACGCATCTGTGACACGGTGCTGATGGACTTTGACGCCCTCAAGGAGCAGCAGTCTGGCCTGGGCACAGCGGCTGTTATCGTGATGGACAAGTCCACCGACGTCATTGATGCCATTGCAAGGTGACGCAGACCACTGCCCACAGCAGTGCTGTGGGGGCTTGATAAAGGGGGAGTGGCCTCCCTGAAAAAGCCTGTTTTGTGGGCAGCTGGCAGTGCGAGTGCTGCCCGGTTGGTGGCAGGCTGCTGTCAGCAAGCTCAGGGCCAGACAACCTTGGGGTTTATATTCGGCTCTGGCTGCAATGCAGTGGCATTTGTGCATTCCTTCAGCTTCCTTGGTGCCTGAGCGCAGCCTTCCTGCGTCAAGTGCCCTAGTCAAGACTGCGGTTCCAAGCTGCCATGCCTGCAGGGCGTCCTGGCTTCACAGACACCAGTCCTGCGGTGCCAAGTGATCATGCTCTGCCCAAGCTGCCCAATTTCTCTGCGAACCTGGCTCTGACTTGAACTTGTACCCTGCAGGCTGTCCTACTTCTACAAGCATGAGTCTTGCGGCCAGTGCACGCCCTGCCGCGAGGGCACAGGGTGGCTGTATGATCTGATGACTCGCATGAAGAAGGGGGATGCCCGCATCGAGGAGATTGACATGCTGTGGGAGATCACCAAGCAGATTGAGGGGCACACCATCTGTGCCCTGGGAGACGCTGCTGCCTGGCCCGTGCAGGTGGGGTTGGCACTGCACTTGGCCCCTGATATCCTGCATTGTTGTGCTGGCCCGGGTACTGCTGCCAGGGCATGGCAGGCGCTTTTGACATGCATAGCTGGCAGTGTGGATGTCCTGCCTGCACTCATGGTGCATGTTTTGAGCAGGAGAAATTGGGTCTGAGGACACAAGAATGCTCAAAGATGCCTTTTTTGCGCTGCAGGGCTTGATCAGGCACTTCAGGCCAGAGATGGAGGCCAGAATAGGACAGGCTGCTGAGCGCATTGCTGCATGATGCGAGCTCAGCTGTTCATATGTGGCAGACACTTGACATGATCCTTGCCCCAGTCATTCATGTGAGCACTCGCATCCAATCTTGTCTAGCTTACGATGCCATGTCTAGCTATAGCTTACAAGACCACACACACCAATGAAGCTGGATTTCTTGAAGCCGTGTGCCACGCTCTGGGAGCTTTAGCTGCCCTCTGCAGCTCAGCAGTTGTAACCCTGCAGCAGCTGGGGACACTTTTGAACAATGCTGACCTCCTGTAACAGCCTGACTTGGCAAGCCTCAGTGCTTCACAAAGTCTTGTGGGGCAATGAGGTGTCGGAACTGATCCCAGAAATCGTCTGCCCTCAGATACAGAATCAGCTCCCTGCCATGAGCTTCTTCCTGCTGGCACACTTGAGGTTGGTGAATGGCATAAAGGCAGGCTTTGCTCACGTACATGAGTGCGCTGCAGGCACAGCTGTGACGCAGGCGCAGCTGCGATACAGGCACAGCCGTGGACATACAATTGGTGCGTGTCTCTGCCTTGAGGGTCATCAGCCTTTGCAGCTGGTGACAGCAGAGGACATGCTTCAGTGAAGGAGATAGTTGGCGTGACACATAGCAGGGGGTGTGCAACCTACATCCAAGCCCCAGTAGTCCAGCGCAATGGCAGGCAGCGACCTCCTGGCCAAGCCTGGCAGCAGCCCCTCATCAATCTGAATGAGAATTTTGGTGAGTTCCCTGCAGGCAGGACAGGGAGCGCTGATGCACCACAAATCTCGGCTGGCTGGCTGTGTTGGCTGCAGTCACGATGGACACCACTACCACTGCTGCACGGCCTTGCTGCTTGTTGGGGCGATGCGCCCCCACTTGCCTGACAGCAAGCTCCTTGGTGTAGCCCAGCAGGGCATTGACAGCAGCAGGCCAGACCAGCTCCAGCGTGGCCACTGCCAGGAAAGCGCAGGCCTGCATAAGGCAGATCCTCACGCACGGTCAGCATGTATGCAGTGCAGACAGTACCACGTGCAGGGCAGCCAGAACCATGTGCCAGCACGTTGTGTGAAAAGTAATATACTCATGGGGCTAAGAGCTCTCACTGCTAGTCACAGCATTGCTATGGGCTTCAAGAACTAGATAGCTAGCTAGGTACTCATTACCATGGCAGCTGCAGGCTAGCAGCTTGCCTCTATCAACACTGCCACCGGTTTTTTGAGTCATCACTGCAAAGAGCAGCTGTGCGGCTGCTCAGGAGTGGCTCCAGCAATCATGAGGGTGCCTGCTGCCTTCCACCAAGCAGAGCACCCCAGTGCCACCCCTGGATCGTCTGACTCACCTTCAGGGGAGTGATGATGGCTCAAAGCATGGCAGTGACAGTCCAGCCCTTTTGAAAATAGGAGACGCTTGCAGACTTCACTACCAGGACAGTGTTGATGAGTCGCTGCGTGTCAGGACAGGCCGCCAGGCCACAGCAGCCTTGCAGGGGAACTCACCCCCAGAATGGTGGTGATGGCCCTCAGCAACGGGCTGCTGCTGGGCAGCGCCTTCACGTCGCTCATGATTCTGAAGTGGATGTTGGAATCCGTCAGCTCAGCCCCCGCGAGCAGCAGCCCGCGGTAGTACCTGGGGAGGGCGGCCAGGTGCAGCTTGGTCTGCTGCGCAGTCATGGCCCCCAGGACGGCAGCTGTGTACACCGCCTGCGCCACAGGCAGTGCCCTCTGTGAAGTGGCAGCAGGGCAGCACTGCATGGCCCCACGTGCCAGAGATGCAGCTGGTGGCCGGGGGGGCGGGCCTGGAGGAAGCCCCCTCACTGGGCATGCAGGCGCCAAGCACAGCGACAGTGTGTGGAGAGGCAGCACAATTACCACTGTGTGCTGCCAATGTGACATGGAGATGTGAGGGGCCAGCAGGTGGACTGGCAGCATGCCAGCACAGACATGAGGGGGAGGGCAGGCGCAGCACTCTCACCGGCAGGGTGGTGAGTCTCCGCAGCTGAAGGTCTGTGGTGGGCCTCACCCCCGGCCAGGCCAGCAGAACAAAGTTGACCACCATCAGGGCACAGCATGCCATGCCATAGCCGGCCAGGTCAGCCAGCGTCTGCAGTGCATTGAGGTGAGCTCTGGCCTGCCCTGGAACAGAGATGCGCTGTGCCATGACTGGAGAAGGGGCAGGGCGCTGCCTGAGGGACGGCAGAGCCTGTGACAGCTGCGCACTTGGTGCTGCAGCCCGCTTAAGCTCAGCTGTCGAGCAGGCACAATCGCCCAGTCACACTGCTAAAACAGACTGCTGGGGGGTTGCTGGTGGCGACAACCAACCTTGGCAGCATCAGGCACTGGACACTGGGCCGCAACCCAGGGTGGTATCAAGGAACCAGCCGCAAGCACTCACTGTGATGGGCACATGGATGGGTGCCAAAGTGTCCACATATGTCTTTGGGTACACTGGCCTGGACGGTCGGGCCTTGAGGAGCAGGGCTGCTGCATAGCTGCGATGCGGCAGCGCCTTGCCTGCCATGCCAAAGAAGGCCTCAGCATCCTGCAGCACGGCTGACAATAGATCAGTTTGTGTCAAGAGATGGCGGGCTGTTTTTGGCATCGTCAGACGCCTCATCCAAGACAGGCATGCTGATTTGGCAGGCTGCCAAATGCAGCTGACAGCGGCGCTAAGAGGTGACTGCAGGTGTGGCAGCATACCTGCTGCTGCCGAGGGCTGGTTTCTTGGACCACCTTCTCCACTACCATGACGCCACCAGACGGATCCGGCAATGGCAGAGTAGCTAGGGACTTCGACTTTGGAGATCAGGGACGCTCGCTGCGCCTTCCGGGCCAGCTCAGATACTTGATTGTGGGGCTTTGACCTTCTGGTGGTTGACTTGGTGGTTGCTACGTCTGCGCACCATGCAAACCACTGTCCCTCTTGCCCAGAATGTCTGCCCCCACCACAAGCCATGTGCAGCCCGGTGGCTTGCACAGACGCCTCCTGTCCTGAAGGGGCTGTCACGGCAACATCGAACCAGCGGCTCCAGGAAACAAGCCAGCAGAAGCAGGCTGAGCTGCAGGGCACAGCACCAGGATGTTGATATCAGCTCCAAGAATCTCAAGGAAACGGCCGCATTGGATCAGCTTATAGACCTGCTGCTGAGCGCAAAGAGCAAGGAGGAGGTCTGTCTGCTACAGCATCTGGTCACCTTGACATCCAGTGCATGCACAAAGCTGACAGGCACCAATGTCGCTGCCTTCAGCTGGGCAAGCTTGTGGCAGAGAACATCATCAGCTTTGATCAGAAGTTTTGGCTGCGCATTGCGGCAAGGAACGACACAGCTGCGACGCAGGAAGAGAAGCAGAGGTGTGCTACCCGCTTGCCTGCATGCATGCGTAGCAGGCCTGGCCCTGCCCAAGTGGATCCCAGGCTGCTGACTGGCATGCGTCAGTGTCAAGCTGCTTGGCGGCTGTGTAGCCTGCTGGCTGATGCTGCTTCTGCCCTGCTAGGGGCCCTGCAGCTGTTGCTTTGACCTGCTGGTGGGCACCTGTTCAAGTCATACAAGTGCCTTGCTCCACCGACCCTCCGTGCCTCTCCTTGCCCCAGTTCGTCATCCATGCCTGCAGGCTACAGTCGCTGGCCAATGCTGTCATGACGCTGGTGGATGCAATTGTCAAGACTTCTCAGGGCCAGCTGAAGCAGTCGAGCTCTGTGCTGCAAGAAATCATGACTGCAGCTGCTGACGAGCGCGGGGAGTGGCATGTGCCCCTTACCAGCCAGCAGCTCGAATCTATGAGCCAGGTCAGGTGCCGGCTGGGGTGCACATTGCTTTGCAAAGCTCAGAGCTGACTTTGGTGGCGGCAGCTAGCCAGGGACTCTGCTGTTTCGCATTGCGCTCTGCACATGCTGGCAGGAGGGTCTTGGACGATGCACGACTCCTTGCCAATGGCCATCAAGTGGTCGCTCACGCAGGAACTCATCAATTCATCAGCAGCTAGGTCAGCAAGGCAGCAAATAGTGCCACAGCTCTGCTGGTCTCGCATGATCTCGCCTGTGTTGTGTGGCGCCTGCTGTGAGGTGCTGGCTGTGAGCTGGCTTGACATCCTGGCGAGCGGAGCTTGTCACCTCACACCTTGATGACAGGCTGACAGAGTGTGCGCAGCTGCAGGCCATGGACCGGCATGAGGACGAGCTAAATGAGTCCCTGCTAGCAAATGCCTATGCCTGGATGAGGAAGGCTCATGGGGACAAGATGGACGGTAAGATGCCTTGCATGCAGGCATGTTGCCCCACGTCTGTCTGCCTGCGACATTGTTCTGCCTGAGCAGAGCTGCTGCAGGCCACAGAACATGCCCTGACGGCTTGTCCAAAGCGTCTGGGGATACATGTCCTGCAGGCATGGTGGCACTTTTACAGCAAGTCCTCCAGCTGTACGCCGCCAAGGTGCTGGTCACCCCGGATGCTGAGGGCGCAGATGAAGTGCTCAATCAGATCATTGCTGCGCCTGAGGCAGAGTGGACTGACATCATCAAGCAGCGGGCCGCCGATGGCCAGCTGCAGCAGGAGCCTGCAATGGCGGCACTGCAGAAACGCATGGAGGGGGTTGTCCTTGGTCAGAGTAGCGGGAGCTACGCCCAGCGTGTACAGGTGAGGCAAAGCGTGAGCAGCGATGTCCAGTTCCAGACATTTCTGGTGCCCTGTTGACCTCGATTTCTCTGATTTCTGCTGTCCTGGATAATGCAGGCTGAGTACCTAAAAGAAGTAGAGGATCGGGTCAAGTCAGTGCTGGAGGAAGTAAGTGAGTTGACGGGAAGGGGCCAAGTTGTTTACTATGAGAGCACACGCATCTTGTCAACTGAAGACTGAATGAATTTATGAAAGAATTCATGAAAGTTCAAAACTTGCACAGGACTCCAGAGGGGCCCAACAGATGGCAGCATTGCCAAGCTATGCATCCAGCTGGATCCATCTGCTAAGACGTCGAGGGGCCTCTGCACCTGCTACTGCCTGCCATCATCTGCTGAGGGAGGCCTGCTCGTCCTGAAGCAGGCGGATGATGGTGGCCACCAGCGGGCCGCCGAGGGTGCTCAGCTCCAGCTGGGGCTGCTGCACCTTCTGCTGCAAAAGGGCATCCAGGCCCTGCCGCAGCTTGTTCATGAGAACTGCAGTGGGGGCAGCCACACGAATGCGAATCCAGCTGTCCACAAGGACGTATCCCCCTTCATGGACCACCTCCAGCTTGCCTCCAAACAGCAAGAGGGCCACGGGTGAGGTGACTGTGCTGTCCCTCAGGAAGGTCTGGCTGGTGCGCATCTGCAGGTGGCAGGGTGCAGAGGACCTTAGGGGCCATCGTGGAAGGCGAGCCAGACCACATGGCAGCATCAAAGCACAGCGCAAATGCTGTTCGACCTGCAGGTGGAACTGGTCAAGCTGAGTGGCTTGGCAGGAGTGTGGCTGAGCACTTGATGGGTCGAGGCTGCACCGGTGCTGAGGGTCTGGCTGGCCAACCTGTGGGCGCCGCTGCATCTGAGGCAGGCCAACACAGGTTTGTGTCACAGCTGAGTTTCAGGCAATCACTTGCCTTCTCCAGGTAGATCAGGTAGGGGCGCTGGTACTGGGAGGCCAGCAGGGGGTGGTTCACCGAGGAGGGGTGCACAGCCACCACGCCCTGGCCGTCGTGCCACCCAGGGCGGGCCATGGGGCCCTTCTCATCGTCCATCATAGCCACGTTGGGGTACAGGGCGGCACACAGCACTGCCTTGATCTGCAGGGTCCACATGCAGGCACCTTCAGGACAGGACTGCCACTGCAGGCTGGCTTTGGCACTGCTGCACTGCTAGCTGGAGCAAGAAGTCACATGGGGTGCAACAGCTTGCCATGCATCACTGCCACGATGGGACTCAGCGCTGAGCACCGGACCGCCCCACTCTGTTGTGCAGGTACAGCACGCACTGAGCGGCACCATCCCAGGTCCCGAGCACCAGCTGTGGGCTCTGTGTGCGATTCAGGTGCATGCAGGGAGCACGAACGGCAAGATGAACGATGGCAAAGGTGACAATGGCAAAGCCAGCACTCTATATGGCCATGGCTGTCCTGTAGACTGTGTTGAGGTGATGCAGCTGTCCTGTAGACTGTGTTGAGGTGAGGCAGGCTGCTGGAGGGGCCTCCATTGCCCAAGGTGCAGGCAGAAGCAGGCTCTGGCAGACAACAGGGTACACCGTCATGCGCTGCTGGGCTGCACATCACTGAAGTGCAGCTATATGAATGTCAGCTGTCAGGACGTACCACGGCTGGGTCGGCTGCATGGGTGTTCCAAGGCTGCCTGACATCGTCCACCCAGTCGCGGCCCTTCCCGCCGCCGCTGCGCCCCTTGGGGCCGTCCATCACAAACTGGATGTCAGCCAGCATGCTGGCAAACTGCCACCGCATGTCGGCCATCATGTCCAGGGTCGACTCGCTCAAGAAGTGGCTGCGCGCATACTCGCGTGCGGATTGGCGACCACCCTGCAGGTCAGGGAGCGGTGCTGCCTCCAGAAGCTGCTGCCGCAGAGGTGCGCCTGATCCGGCACCCAGCGTGCAAGGGTCTGGTATCAGGCTGTGGTCATGCAGCTGCATGCCCGGATCAGCTCAGCGCCCTCAAGCACCTGGATGGGCATTGCATGCTGGCAGCTTGACTCAGCTTGGATGGACTTGAGAGCATGGGCTGCTGCCTGTTGCATGATGCATGTGCAGACCTGGTGACCTGCACTGAACTGTCACACACGTCCCCACCAGCAAGAGGGGTCTCCATTGGGATCAGAGCAAGCGGCAGGCTGCGAGGGAGTCATGCAGTGGAGCAGGCATGACGCTGCGCACCTTGGCCTTTGCTGCCTGCCAGCCATCAAAGGCTGCCACCATCAGGAGGTGGTCTGACTGCTGTCCTGATGCGATGGTGCCGCTCCCTGCAGCAGTGATGGGCATACCTGACCAGCAGGCTGCAGGTGGCCGAAGCCCAGCGAAGTCAAAGCACATGACAGCTGCATGCTGTGCCAAGCGTGCGCCTGGACGATGGGTGTGCCTGGACATCGCAGCCATCAGAAGACGACCCCCCTGGGGGTGCAGAACACTCACACAGCAGGGACTCCAGAGAGGAGATCGCCCCTGCAGGCATGCATGCCTGGCCAGAGCATCAAGCCTACCAGTGGCAGCCAGAGCCTGCCGGACGCGCCCAGCAGCGTCCTGCTGGTCGTTAGAGGCTGCAAACGGGGACTTGTAGGAGAGGGAGGCAGCCACGGTCAGCGCAGGGCCCAGGCAGCCCAGGGAGGCTGCCAGCAGCAGCAGCTTGCCGACGCGCGCATCTACCGGCAGCTGGGCCAGGTGGTGCCCTGCAGGTCAAATTGGTGTCTTCAGGTACACTCAGTCTGGCTGAGGACCTGATGCAGGTGCACTTGCTGAAAGATGCAGCGAGAGGCATCCAGATTGTGCAAGCTGATGAGAGCAGCAATGGCAGGAGCCAGCGGGGCGCAGCAGTCTCCCTCTGAAGTGTAGGCAAGACCTGCTTCACCAGGCTTTCACAAGCAGCTGACCACGCATCTCAGCAGGCAGTGCTGCTGCCTACCCATGACTTCACTCTTGGATCAGTACCCAGTTCTGGGCGTTGAGAGCCACTTGTGCAGTAAGCCAGGCAGCAACCAGTGTCCCAGGCTGCGCAGGACTGGCAGCCAAGAGCCTGCGTGCAGCCGGTCTGGCAGACCGCTGTGACAACACAGGTGTGTCAGCTGTACCTGCTCAGCTCACCGGGGCACACATCGAGGCCTCAGAACGCTGAAGCAACTAGGGGTTATGCGAGGGTTGGACTCTCAGAACAAAACGCTGCTCCCTGAGCAGTCCCGGGGCAGTCAGCAGGTCCGGCTCAGTGAAGAGCCCAGCATAGTGCACCAAGCTCAGCTGTGGAGCCTGCAAGGGCTGGCGGTCCGGAACATAGCGTTGCTGCGCGTACTCACCCAGCGGAGTCAGGTGCTCCTGCTCGGTGAGGGCCCCCAGCGCCTCCAGCTGGGCCACCGCCCCCACGACCGACTTGATGGGTGGTGGCTCCAGCACCTGCTGCAGGAAGCTGGCTGCCGGGCCCAGCTTGAGCAGGTGTATCTGCAGGACCAGCTCCTCCAGGGGCACCCGCACCATCTCAGGCGCCTGCACCACACATGGCAAGGGTTTGGCCACGCGCATGCTCACCTGGCACATCAAGTGCCATGTGCGCGGCAAGCCTTGGACGGAAGCGCACCATGCCCATGCAGCTGCACTGCTCTCTGCGGGAAGTACAGGGCCCACCACTGCGCCTTGAAGACACAAGCATCCCAGGGAGTTTTATGATCCCAGCTAGATGGCACAGACGACGCTCTGCACACCTGGTAGCGTCGCATGCGGTGCTCAAAGCGGGGCCGTGTGCACAGCGTCCAGCACATGCCGGGCCGCACGCGCCCAGCACGGCCACGTCGCTGCAGCGCTGAAGCTCGGCTGACCCAGTCCTCCACAAGCAGGCTCATGCCGCGGCGCGCATCGTAGCGCCGCTCCTGCAGCAGCATGCTCTGTGAGGTCAGGCCTGAGCTTTCAATGAAGTGTGCTTCACCAGCAGGCACATGCTGCCGCGCATGTTGGCGCACCACTCCTGCATCTTGCTTCCATGACCATCAGCTCTAAGCTTTTCAGGGGATATGCTCCACTACCAGGCTCATGTTCCGGCGGTTCCCAAGGTGCCACTCCCGCAGAGAGCACAAACCCCAGTGGCCGTGCAGCCCTCAGTCAAGGCCCATGCAGGCAGAGATGATTAATGATCAAGCAAGCAATATATATAGAGCCATTCCTGGAGAGCACAAAGTGGTGGGAGTCAAGCCTTTGCTGCTGAGAAGCTATGCGCTGTCGGGCTGTAAGCTGCACCCTGCTCTGTCAGGCCACAATGATGCCATCTGCACCCCAAGTTGCCACATCTGCTGACTGCAGCCGCCCATGCCTTCTGATAGCTTGTTAGAAAGCATGACGGTATAGATGGGGATGCCTGCCATCCACACCTTCAGCTTGGCCGAGTCTATGACATACACAACGTCTTCAATGGTCAGGCTGGTTTCGGCGATGTTGGTGGCAATCACGATCTTGCGGACCCCTGGCCGCGGGCGCTGGAAGGCTGCCCGCTGCTCTGCAGGGGCCACATTGGAGTGCAGGGGGATGACGAGGTGCGTCCCCTTGCGGTGCGCAGCAGTGGCGGTCAGGCGCTCCTGCAGCTGGCTGATCTCGCCTGCGCCTGCACCAGAAGGCGCCAGAAGCATACGATAATGGGGTTCATGAAGGTGTCACACCATTCTTGACACAAGTGTTCTGTAATGAATAGAGCAAGCCAGGCGTACTCAGCCCCTTCTTGGGTAGCGCAGGACAGAGCGCGTAAAGCACGCAGCTGAAGCTGATACAGGGCGTGACCTGCTGGAGCTTTTTGCTCGTAGAATGACTTGCCTTGACATCAGCCCACTGACTGTGAATGACGCTGCAGCGCCAGGCTGCAGCATTCAGCTTGAGATAGTGTGCGTGGCAGGAAGACCAAGGTTGGCCATGAGACCAGCTGCATCCATGGCAGGCATGCAACCTACGGCATCAGCGAAACCCATAGCTGCAACACCCACATCTCAAACACCCAGCTTGCCTGACAGCAAGGCCAGGCTGTCCCTGACAATTTGCGTCGGCTTCCTGTGTGGCAAGGTCACCAGCTCAGCAGTGACCTGCTCTGCACAGTCACACATCACACCCAGCGTGCCTGGCAGGAAAACCAAGATGGCGCCCTCCTCATGGTCAGCATCGATGAAGGCCACCAACTCCTCCAGGAGGTCGTAGTCAATCTTGTCCTCATCCAGGCGGGCCAGGTTGCGCTGTGTGGCAGTGCTGTACTCTGCGTAGTCATCAGGGCTGAAGTGGGGGTTCAGCGGCGCGACAAGGGGGTCTGTTGCGTCGTCTCCCCAGCCGCCCTGCAGCAACAAAGCCATGAAACCAGTGGTCGGGGGTACAGCCCTTTGGTAGCGCTGAGCAGCAGTGGACAGCATGTGGGTCTGTCTAAACAGCAAAATCAGGAGCAGCATCGGACCAGAAGGCAGGTCCAGTAGACTGCTCAAGGTAGCCGAGAGGTGTAATCTGTGGCTTGCAGGCAGGGTCTGCCAGGGACCATGTACAGCAGGCAAACACCTCACAGCAGCAGCCGCCTAAGGACTTCAAACTCTCACTCGTAGAAGCGACGCTCGCTCGCGGCCACCTGCAGCCTTTTCCAGCTGCTTTTTGTTCTTGTTAGGCCCTCCTCTGATGGCCACGAAGGACCCTGAGTCCAGCCTGCACCAGGACAGGGCAAGATCTGAGTGCTGGCTGCCCTGCACACCGCATTTCTGGTAAGTATGACAGAGACCCCTGCCGTTGCTGACATGTGGCGTCTGCTTCTGAAACCAGACTTCAACGCCCTAGCACCTCTGCCTCTGCCTCCCAATGTAAGCAGCTGCTTAAGTGGCTGCCAGCAGGGGTACAAGGAATTCTCAAGCTGACCCAGCAAGATGACATGTCAGGCAGTACACCTGTAGCCCGTCATGTCGTGAGCATCCTCCAGGAAGAGGTGCTGCACAGGGAAGGTCCTGCCGCCCGCAGCCAGGGTGGGCGCGCCGTCGAAGTACCGTGCAAACAAGTCGCTGTCCAGCGTGGCAGACATGAGCACAACCTGCAGCAGGAAGCACAGCTCCTGGCAACGCTCCGTCATGCTATCCAATTCTAACACAATGCAGCAGGCATTCTGCTGCACACTGATGCCTCCACCACAGTGCCTGCAGCTCCTGAAGGAGCTGCAGTGACGGAGAGCTCCTGTGTATGCAGTCCTGCTGAGGGCGCTAGCTGTCGCCAGGCCGCAGCAAAGCCGCACCTTGAGGGGCCTGCCAGCCGCCCTGCGGGCCACAACCAGCTCCTTGAGCAGCGCCATCAGGAAGTCTCCCTGCAGGGTCCTCTCGTGCACCTGCAGGTGTATGGCAGCACCTCAAAAGGAGACAGCGCCCCTCAAGACTGACTTCTGAGCCCCTGCATCTGGCAACGTCGATGTGGGCATGCTCCCTGAGGCTGCCCGCGACAAGCTGCCAGGGTGGATGAGCAGTGCTGAGCACCATCAGCTCTGGCACAGACACTTCACCAGCAAGTTCACATACAAAGTCTGGCTGCGTACAGCGGCGCCCAGTGCAGAGTGTCTGCTGATTGTTCTGACTGCCAACGTCAGTGACCTCTGGCTGTCCTGCATGTATGCCCAGTGCAGACTCTGCTGTACACTGTATTGATGTAGACAGCACCTGCCGATGCCAGTGCCCCACGCCTGCCGCATGCATGCGCTGCCAACCCTGCCCGCGTGTCCTCAACAGGGACTGTCACTGCCAACAGGCCCCCTCCACCACCCTTTCAGCATCCCAGCAGGCTGAGGCAAACCCTTCCACCAGGGCAGCATGAGTGTCTGAGCCTCCAAATGGGCATGCACAGGCTTGCCCTGCCTGACTGGTGCACCAGCGACGCTTGTCTGCCAAGGCGGCTCCAGGCGGCGCTGAACTCCATAAGGCAGGGGGAGACCTACCTCATCCACAATGACGTGAGACACGCTCTGCAGCTGCGCGTCGCCTGCCAGGCGCCGCAGCAGGATGCCGGTTGTGCAGAACAGCAGGCGTGTGGCGCGTGTGACAGCCGCGTCCAGCCTGACGTGATACCCAACCAGTCCCCCTGGGGAGCCTGCAAATTACACCGCACCAGCTGAGCAAGACTGCACTGCAGCGCTGCACATTGTGGCCAAACGTGCTGCAGCACAGATGCAGGGCCCAGGTGCCACGCCAGGGCACCCTAAAGGGGTGAAGGCAGCTGAGGGTGTGCGCTTGCAGCATGGTCGTGCGTCTGATGGTCTGAAGGGCAGCGGCCTGCCAAAAACGACAGCAAAGCAGGCAGCAGGTCATGCATGCACAGCTGGCAGCACCTCACCTGGTGACACCTGCCCCATCTCGTCTGCCACGCGCTCTGCCACACTCATGGCTGCGATCCTCCGCGGCTGCGTACACACGATGCTGCAGCAGGTGCCCTGGCCTGCCTCGGTGGCCGCCTCCAGCAGGTACTGAGGGACCTGCAGGGGGGGCTCATGGACAAGTGGTTAGAAGCCTGCACCACGGTGGCCAGATGGACGCCCGCCTGCTTTATGGCCAGGGGTCAAGCAGCAGGCCAGATGAGAAGCTTCACAAAGGCAGGAGGGCTTCAAACAGCTGGAGTCTTAGCGATGCACAAAATTGGGCAGTGAGTCCAGTACCACCTGGGTGGTCTTGCCGCAGCCTGTGTCACCGCTGACGACTGCGAAGTCCTTCTCCTGCAGGGCCTCCAGCAGGCCAGCCCTGATGGCTGTCACTGGCAGCTTCCTGCGGGCCTCCTGCCACTGCCACCCCTCGGTTGATCCCCGGAACGCTGCAAGGGCCTCCTGCATGCGACGGCTCTGCCGCTGCTGCTCAGGGCTCTGCTCAAAGACAGCGACTGGGCCGGCAGGCAAGCCATTTGCAGTTGCCTTGATGGCAGCCGACTCTTCTTGTTGTTGCACCGCTTGGGCAGCCCGGCCCTCCTTTGTGCTGGCGATGTGGCTTGCCACAAGGCTCTGGATGAAGGCCTTACGATCCTGTTTGCGATCGGCTGCCTGCTGCTTGTGGGTTGTGTCGCCCTCATCCAGCCAGGTCAGCCAAAGCTCCCGCCAGGGGCTGCCCAGCAGCTGGTACACTGCCTGCCCCTCAGCCAGCTGCAGGCAAAGCAATAGTGGCTCATTGGGCTTGTGCTGAGTCCCTTCAGGGGCTGCACAGCAGCGGACGCCCTGCCTACCCCTCAGCCAGGTGCTGACAAAGCAAATGCAGCTTGTCAGCTTGTGCCAGTCACCATCAACGCCAGGTGCACGGCCTGCCCCTCAGCTAAGCGGAGGACAGGCTGTTGCTTCTGTGTGTGTTGCTTGCATGCCTGGTCACTGATCAGTACAATCGTCACACCCTCGGTCAGCAGCAAGATCAGCGAGCCGCTGCCCACTCAGCATGCATGCAATCAGCAGTGATTTGTCATGTTAGGCCCAACACTGGCGCTTGCTCTCCACGCTTATCATGCAGTTCTGCCGTCAGCAGAGATCTGCAGCCATGCCGAGGCTCGCTCCAGGACACCAGAGCTGCCTCTGACGGCAGTCCTGACACACCTCATACAGGGCCCTGGTGGCTGCAGCGTTCTGGGCGTCTTGTATGCCTGGCCAGCCGTCTTCGTCGTCATGCAGTGCATATGTCTTGGGGCGGGCCTGCCTGGCAGCCTTCTTTGGCCCCTTGGTAGGCTTGGGCGTGATGGTCACCGCGTAGCGCACTCCAGCAGTGGGCATCCTGCACAAGGGGGCTGCCTTGATGACACTTGCTGCGGCACAGCCATGTGCACAGCTCTTGCATGACAGGCTGAGCACAGGCACATCAGAATGTGGTGGGTTCAGCAGGCGAGGCCACCAGCTGGCTCATGGGAGGTGTGCAGCAGTCCCTTGCTGACTTCAGGGCTGTGCATTCTCACCTGCTGCCTCCAGGCGGCAGCTTCTCAAACTGTGGTGCAGGCCATCGCATGCGCAGGCAGTGCTGCTGCAGCAGGGCCTTGGGCACCTTGACAGGCTCAGGTGGAGGCTTTGGGCGGCCTGCAGTCAGTGCAACACAAGTCACACCTCAGCCTCTGGGAGTGCTTGGCAGAGGGTCAGCTCTGATGGTGGAGGCAACACCAGAACACAAGATCGTGGTGCCGTTCTGGACCCAGATACAGCTTCAGGCAACCAGCGTCCTGTGCAAGAACAAGGGGATGCTCAGCAAGACTGTGGGGCACAGTGCTCTGTGCAGCAAGGAGACCTGCCCAGCTGTCCGCACACCTTTGCGCTTGACCCCTCTCTGCTGCTGTTGTGGAAGCTGGGACTCCCCAGCATACTCGCCCCAGGCTCCCACAAGCTTCTGGGGCTTGTGCTGCTGCTGCTGAACCTCGGCCCACTGCGTGTCGCCGTCTTCATCAAAGAGCCCCATGCCGCCCTCTACTTCCGTGTCTGCTGCTTTCACCTTGGGCGTTGCAGGGGTGGCGTGCAGGCTGGCAGCCTGCAGCAGCACATGCAGCATTGGCAAGCAGCAGAGCACAGCCGCTGTGGTGCCCCTGCATACACTCACAGGTTCACAGGCATGGCCCAGGCAGCATCTGCCCTGAATTCACAACCCCTGCCCCTGGGAGACACACGACTCTGGCATCTACTCACAGCTCAAGTATTCACACAAGTGGCTGACGTTTGCACATGCAGATGGGTTCACGCAGTCCCACCTGTTTGCGGGGGATGGCCTCAGTGCTGGGGCCCCCATTCTGTGCAGCACTGGTCGCAGGAGCTGGGCTGACATCGTCTCCCAGGGCTGGCCATGCTGAGGCATCCTGCAGATCCTCCGCTGATGCATTGCTGGCTCTGATGCCTGCCATGCGCTCTGCATCGTCATCACTGATTCCTGCAGGCACAGCTTCCACAAGGTGGTGGCCGGCATGCTGCAGACAGGCGGCTGCGCCCCAAGGCAGCTGGCAGCCACAATACCACCCCACCTAGACTGGCCCCTGTGGCTCATTTCTGGAGCTCCAGAGGCATGGCAAACCCATGGGCACGTCGACCAGTTGCACAACCTCACTCCTGCACATCCCGGCCAGGGTGATACACATCGCTGCATCACCACCCTCACCAAGCTGCTGCATCTCTTGTTTTAGCCCCCGGATGATCTGCCCCACGGACTTCTGTTTGGCCTTGTCCCCCCCAGACTTGGCAGCCGCGGCTGCAGCGCGCGCAGTCGCCCACTCAGTCACCACCTGGACCCGCCGCTGCTCGGGTGGCTGAGCGGCCCGCGCCCGCTCAGCCTTGCGGCGCTCTACCTCCCGGGGATCGCCCCACACCTCCCAGTCCTCTATCACCTCCCCAGCCTGCAGGGCTGCCGCCAATACCTTGCAGGGGGCCTTCAGAGACCATCAGCAAAAATGCCACCACACCACCAAGAAAGCACCCTGCATCTGCGTGATCTGCCAGCCATGGGGCACAGTACATGCCAGCCTCTGCCCATATGAGCTCAGCAGCGCTTACCTGCTCCTGTTCGTCCTCTGATTCGCTCTGGTCCTCCATGTACTGCATGATCCAGCGGCGCTGGGACCTTTTCTCCTCCTCTGCCTTGGCTGCAGCCTTCTTGGCAGCTGCCTGCATATAAGATGACAGGCATCACAAGGGCACGACATGGCTGTGCATGGAAGGTATCACTTGGCAGTGCAGGTGGTGCATACATGCTGACATGCGCCACTCAGTGCTGACAACTGCCTGCTGGACCACGCCAACCACACACTGACAGGTCTGATCACTGCCACTGCGCAGACACAAGATCAGGGGCCTGCTGCCGGGGCCGCAAGACGCTGTGCTGCAGGAGAGGACAGGTGGCGCGCCTCCTGTCGGGACCTGGCCGCTGCAGCCTCCTCAGCCTGCCGCCTCTGCCGCTCTGCCTCAGCCTCCCGGAGGGCCGCCGCATCCTGCTGGGCAGCAGCAACCTCCTGCACCTGCTGCCTGCGTGCCAGCGCTCCAGCCAGCACCTTGATGCTGGAAGCGTTGGCACGCTGCCCAGGGCCGCCAGAGTAGCGCCTGGGCAGAGCCGCTGCGTCCAGGTTGAGGCAGAGCCAGTCCAGCGCAGACTGCTCGCTCAGGGCATCCAGGGGCACTGCCTGCACATCACCATGGCACCATCTGCAGGGACCCTCAGGTTGCAGACTTGAGCAGCAGGCCCCCCAGCAACAGTCAGACCTGCTATCGGTGCTTGGCAGCGATGCCTGCACCTTTGTTGCAGGCAGCACGCTGCAGTCCTGGCTGCCTAAAGGTGTAGGCATACAATGGGTGGCTTACACTGCACACATGCTGCTCACGCCTTGTCTGGTGTCATTACTGTACAACAAGCAGCCAGGGAGCTGCAAGAGCTTCAGCCTGCCCCTCACCTTGAAGGATTGCTCAATTTGCTCATCCTTGAAGCCTTCGGAAGCCAGCTTCTCAAACAGATCAATCAGAGCTGTTGCAAGCTCGCCAGCATCGCTCTCAACCAGCTGACTGGCCGGCCTGTCGGCAGGCAGCTCCAGACCCTGCATGCCAAGGCAGCAGCGCTCCTCTGGGCTGACATGCACAGCAGCGCACTATGGCAACTAATTGAAATGTTGCATAGCCTCCTGACTCACTGCAAGTGCCTGTCTGGCCCTCTCTTCATTCTCTGCAGAGACTTCCACAGCTGCCGTGCGCTTCCTGCTGGCAGCATGGGCAGCAGCTGAGCCTGCAGCAGCCTTCCTTTGCATGGCAGCCCAGTGTAATAACACTCTATCAGATAGATCTGCCCATGCACATTTTGGGGGTGAGAGGCTTGATAGGGTTGGAAACCCTGGGCTCTCAGGTCTGTCCTGAAATTTTCCGGCAAACACCATGAGAGGAGTGGCCCGGCATGCAAGGCACCTTCTGCTCAGAAGCAGACTCAGCCTGGCTCCGGCCTGCTGGCCGATTGGAGCATTGAATGATGCTCCACATAACCCAAGAGGACCCCATGAATCGGATGCTGCTGGTGCAGATGGCATCAGATGCTTGCACTCCATGGGTGTGCCAACCACAGGGGCTCAAGACCCTTGGCACATCAGGAGAAATGCTGCACACGTAAGTTCCCAGAAGAGGTAGTGATGAGCCATGCACACTGATGGCCACAGTGTCTGCCAGACAGCCTGCACCATCAAAGTTGCATGCCCTGCCTGTCTGGGCGCAGTCTGCTTGCTGCACAGTGCTTTGAGGGCTTGACCGCTACAAAACTAACAGCTGACCGTCCAAGCCCATAGCATGAGCAGCCGTAGGCAGTCTGCAGCTGCAAGAAGGGCCAGAAAATCTGCAACATTGCGTCCAACATTCATTTTGCATTGTGTCGACCTTAGCCAGACTGTTCAGGTCTACTGAGCCCTGCAAGCACTGGCCAGCTGGCGTAAATGCCCTAAGCTTTGATTAAGTGTGCCTGCAGGTTGGGCATGCTCATGAGAGCCTTGCTGCACATACAGCGCAGAGCAGCCACAGGCCTCTCCTTTTGGGTGCACAGGCAGCAGCACTTGGCGCTGTGGCGCCATCTCATTTCAGAGAACTCAGCTCCCCAAGCATGCACCCTGCAGCTGCTGATGCCAAGCACTGTGTGTCTGCAGGAGTCCTTGACTCAAGACATCGCCTGCACGGTGCCAGTCGCCGAGCCTGCAACATTGCACGGGGACGGCGATGGGAAGGCATTTTCGTCCTCTGACAAAGTCTCTGAAAAGGCCCGAGTTGTATTTGACACCTGCTGGAGGAGGCTAGAGGAGCGGCATCCAGTGAGGCTCTCTTGCTTTACAGTGCGGGGAGGTCTATCTGAATGCGTCCTGGAGGAGGCTGGAGGAGCGGCATATATGTAGCTGCAGCAATGTGTTCCTGCGATGACTGCAGCAGTGTCCAATGGGGGCTAAATGGCTGGGCGTCATCTGGCGGAGCAGCATTGGATGAGGCTTGCCTGCAGTGCTGTGTCTGAAGGGGCTTCCTTGTGGTAGGCGCTGTTGCTGTCTAGCGACCAGGCTGCTGCGGTGAGACTGCTGATCCAGCAGGCTGCAGCGATGTCTTGGGGAGCCCTGCCAGCAGCACTCTCTTTTAGGAGGGGATTGGGCTGGAGCAGGCTTAAGCAGCGATGCCTGATGAGCCTGGCCGCAGCGCTGTCTCTGTTGGTGGTATGGTCTGAAGCCTGGTGTGGCAGGCATCTGTAAAGCTTGAGTGGTGCAGCATGCACTGGCGCTAAGGGAGTGGGGCTCACCCCATGCTGGTATTGCGCTGTGAGAGCGACTGGTCGTCTGCTGTGACCCTTGCAATTTGGAGCCCAGTAAGCTGATTCTCAGCTCCAATGCCTGTGTCTCTGCAGGGCTTCATCTGCCCCCATGAGATTGTGTGGCTTAATGGGGCACCAGGCGCTGGCAAGGTGCGTCTGCAGTTATCTGTCAGTGGCAGCCGAGCGCTTCAGTGGCACACTTTATGCGAGTGCCGCTGACCTGCAGGGGGCAAACACACAATTCATTCTGCAAAGTAGGGGCCTCAGCAGGGCCGTTCCCATGAGTGAGTGGTCTCCTGTTCTGCATGGCCAAGCACTCACATGTTGTGCCGTGCAGCAGCATGGAGACTGGGACCCCGCCTGCTGCAGGTGACATGCTGGAACGCAATGCTGAGATCAGGGCTCTCATAGAAGCCGGCGAGCTGGTGGGCAGTGCACCTCAAGCTTCGCCTGCAGAATGCCTGCATGCACCTCCTGCAGCCAAGGCACTGTTGTCGTGCAGGTGCCAGACACGCTGGTTGGGGACGCTCTTCTTGATATCATTCTTGACCCTCAGGAGACCGATGGCAGTGGGCTGCTCATAGGTGGGTGCTTGACTGGAGTTGCCGGGCGGGGTAGAGGATGTGCATGGGCAACACGCCTGCAGGCCAGGCAACAAACACTGCTGGTGGCCCCAAAGCTGAGTTGGAGTGGTATGCATGTGGACTGACTATGTGTTTGCACGCTTGCAGATGGCTTTCCCAGGACCGCCCTGCAGGTGGACTTCCTCAAGCTCTTGTACGACAAGCTCATGGCTTTGCATGGGAAGCATGCAGACGGGCCAGACGAAAACAGGTTTCCCAGACCCTCGTTCAAGGTGCGGATCATCGGGGCTCTTGGAAGTGCACAGCCGCAACTCAGCACTTGTGCTGCACATCATGCCCTGGCTGGCAGCTGGCAGCTGGCAGCAGTTGCTGATGTAGTCATGCTCACCTGCTGCAGGCTGCTGAGCTGCATTTTGTCTTGACAGCTGGCACCATCAGAAGCCTCTGCATGCTTGGTGTTGCAGGTGGTGGTGCTGTACGTGGAGCAGGAGGAGAGCGTTCGGCGGCAGATGGGCAGGGCTCAGCAGGTCTGTAGCCCTGCCTGCAGTGAAGCATCAACACACTATGTCCTCGTGATCACGAACACACAGCACTGTGGCCTGTTCCAGCAGGGCCATGAAGAACCGCACAGGAGCCCTGCTTGTGACCTTAGCTGGCCGCAACATCAGTGGACCCATGCACAGCTCTGCTGCAGGCTCTGAGCCACAACAGGCGAGCTGCGGATGCTGGGTCTGATGACATCTGGGAGCTGCGTGCCACGGACGCTGATGCAGCCAAGTGCAGGCGGCGGTACGCGATCTTCAAGGTACAGTGGCGTGCTGGGGGCTGCCCACCTCAACCCTGAGCGCTTGCTGTTAAATGTCCACCAGCTACGAGTGCCCTTCCAGGCAGCGCGGCATGGCTCATCTACCAGCCTTGGACCATGGTGGCCTCAGCACCACAGCTGTGGTACTGAGGCACAGCTCTGCCTGCGTGCCGCGCGTGATTGTGTTCCCGCACCCGCCCTCGTCATACTGAAGTGCTCCGTGTAGGCAGTTTGCACCCTTGCTTCAGCCTGATGCCCCGTTCTGCCATGCATCTGCCTTCCCGCCCTGCCCTGCAGGCTCATTACAACACCGTGCTGCGCCTCAAGCAGTTCTTCCCCTTCTCTCTGATCGACGCAATGGGCAGCCTGGAGGACACGCGCGCCCAGATCATGCGCGAGCTGCGCTACCAGAGCAGCCTGGACCTGCAGGTCCGTCACAGCACTGCTCACCAAAAGCTGCCGTCTGCATTCTGCGCTTCCAGTGCAGGCGGAAGCTGAGTCAGAGGCCGGGACATTACCCATGCCATGACCTGCTCAGTGTCGCCCGACAGCAGGATGGAGGTCAACGCCCGGACGGGCTGCCTGGCATACATGCCGCTGCGACTTGCTCCCTCCCCTCTGGCCTCAGTTTTCAGCTGCAACTGACTGGACCTGCAGGAGGCAACCTATGCGGCCATCCGGCACCTCCCTCTGGCCGCTGACCTGGTCAAGGCCTCCCGCCAGCAGCTGGTGCACCGTCTGGACACATACTCCAAGCGCCACAGGAAGACCTTCCTGGAGGTGAGTGGCGCGCATGCGCACGCCAGGCAGGGGCGCGCATACCAGTTCCTGTCACTGGGAATAGCTTGCTGCAGCTGTGGGTGTGAGTAAAGGGTGTGCTGGTGTCGGGCAGTGGCCACCGCCGCCACGAGATGTCAGCTGCCCATATGCCACACAGTGCCAGCTGTGCCAGCCTCCCTGCAGATTGTGCGGCTCATCGACAACGAGGCAGTCCCACTGCTGCGCCGCTGCAGCCTGGCCGGGCATGCTGAGCTCAAGACACGCAGCAAGCTGTTCACACAGCAGCCCCTGGCAGCCGACATGCTCATTGACATCCTCAGTGGTGAGAGCCTCCACCTGCTTGCCTTGCAGACGCCGCACAAGATGACACAGGTGTTCCATACTCCCCTTCCAGCAGCCTGTGAGCACAGCATCTGAGCCACTGTGCTCCGTCAGGCATTCGGTGCACCGCTGCTGTAGCGTCATGAAAAAGCGCCTCATGGCTCAGCACTGGGGCCCCTGCACTCCCGCCTGCCTTGCAAGCAGGTCAGGTTTTCCACCCACTTGCAAACAGCACCTGCAATGGTGTCTGCTGCCGCAGATCGTGGCTTTTCTGTTGCACACGTGGTTGATGAGCTGGTCGTCCCTCTGCGGGTGCGCTCTGATGGCGAGATCGACACACGCACAGATGAGGTGCATCACTTCAGGTGCGCTGCAGCCAGGATCTGCTGCGGCGGTCAGGCAGAGACCTGCTGCCCTGGTTGCATCAGAGCCTGGCCTCTCCTTTTGCAACACATCCTATGGCATAGTTTGAGGGCATTGAGGTGGCTGGGGAGTGTGCCCAGACCAGCAGTGCTGCAGCTGACTAAAGTTCACAACTTGGCTGGCAGTGCTGCTCCTCCTGGAAGGTGCAGCCACTGTGGCTGCCCTGCGTTTTCCAGTGCAGCTGCGCCAGGGCATCAGCAGCAAGCTGTCTGCGGGAGTGCCCAGGTGCTGACAGCTGCTGTCCGGGTGCGCAGGATGACCTTTGAGAAGGAGGGCGTGCGCGAGGCCGCCATGCGGGCAGCCCAGGCCTCCTCTGACCTGGCGGCCACAGCCCAGAAGATCGCCATCGGGCAGACCTACATCCCCAGCCATATGGACCGGGAGCACCGGCGCCTGGGCAGCAGGGCTGTGCCTGCCAAGGTGGGGGCACGCACTCATGGCTGTTCAGGGGTTGCTCTCATGCTCTGACAGCTGCCCACTGGTTGCAGCAGGGCAGTGCCTGCTGTGGTGACTGGCAGTGCACGCATGCCTGCCCATGTGGTTTGCAGCAGGATGGTGCCTGGCGGCAGGCGTTGCGCATGTGTCTGTCGACAGGTACGTGCAGGTCTGGGCCTGCTCAGCTGAGGGGGTGCTCCTCATTGCTCATGGATTTTCACGGCTGCCCGCAGAGCTGTGCCTGACAGGGTGGGGGCCACTGCTGTCATGGCTGGTGACAGGTGCTACTGTCTGCTGATGTCCTGATTCGCTGCTGCGAGCTGCATGTGCCAGTGGCTCACGAGTGCGGGTCTGTTGGCGCTGGGTGACCTCTGTGAAGCCACAGTCCCTCAAAAGCAGCAACAGAGGGCACCCAAGGCATTGCTGCCTGCAGGATCTTATACGACCGGCTGCAACAGTTGTGCCTCCTGGCGGCCCGGAGCAGTCTGCTGCTGAGGAGGCCAACGCAGCGCGCCAGCAGATGGCGGCAGCCGCGGCCGACGTGAGCCAGGCGCAGAAACCGGAGGCTGCGCAGGCAGGAGGCAGCTGGCCCGGCGCCGGTGTGGCTAGAGATGACAAGCACTCATACGCCTTCTCCCCAGCATCAGGAAGTGCCAGCCAGCCGTTCAAAGCCTCTTCAGACAAGTGGGATGCCCACTATACTGGGGTGCATAGCATGGGCGGCCTGCCGCCTTCGGATGAGTCTGGCTACGCGCCGCCAGGCCGCTGATGGCCCTGTACATGGTAGCCAGTCCTCTTGCCATCTCCCAGGTCTTCCTGCACTCCTTCCATTTAAACCCAGACCACTGTACTCTATCAGGATGCAACAGATGCTTGACACACATGCATGACATGTATCCTCTCTGTGATGCTCTGAGTGGCTCCTCTTTGAGGAGCTCATCTATTTTCATCAAGTGACACCTCTAATCATATACTATTAAAACAAATTCGGCCTGCCAATCAGTGTTAGAGCCTCGTGGCATCAAGAGGCGCCATGGGCATCTCTTACATGGAGCTGTTGGTCATTCTCGGTGTTGGATCACTCATGCTAGGTGAGGAACAGTATTGCCGAGGTCCATCAGCACACTGTTGATGCTGATCATGTCCCTTGCAGGTCCAAAGGACTTGCCAAAGCTTGGAAGGTACGTAGGGCTGGCCACTGGCAGAGCAGCAGCCTATGCCACAGCAGCACGCAATCGTTTCACAACCTTTGCTGAGGAAGCCCAGATCACGAAGGTGCCCAGCAAGCAGGTGCTTGGTTGCGTGGCTGGCAGTCCAGAAGGCGTAGTGAGCTCTCCTGTGGCTTGCAGTTGCACTCAGAGATGCAGCAGAGCATGCAGCAGCTCCAGGCCATCAAGGCCGAGCTCAGTGGCAACATCAACTTCCTGAACCCAGGGTGAGTGCTCTTCGGCATGCACAGCATCTACTGGCTTCGTCAAGCTTGATGTTGACAAACAAAACCGTTTGTCTGCAGGCCGGCAGCACGGCGAGTGATGCAGGCAGTGGGTGCCCCTGTGGACCCAGCCACAGCCCAGCCACAGGGGAAGCAGCTGCCAAGCCAGCAGCACGGCCAGGCAGAGCCCCTGACACCCGAGCTTCGGCAGCAGGCTGAGCTGCTCGCCAGGGCTCTGCATGCGCAGGCCCTGCAGCAGGCAGGCAGCCCTGATGCTACTGGAGCGGCCCTGCCCCCAAACCTGCAGCGGCGGGCTGAGGAACTGGCACTGAGGCTGCTGGCTGCCCAGCTTGTGGCACCCTGCAAGCAAGGCAAGTTGGGGGCAATCTGGAGCAGTAGTGGTGGAGAAGCGACAGAGGATCCCCAAGGACCAGTCGCCACGTGTCTCTCTATCCTGGGCAGAATGGCACCCCAGAATGGGGTTGGATTTCACATAACAAATCCTGTCACCAGGGAGCATTGGGTTTCAGGCGCAATGGCAGCTACAGGCACACACAGAAGAGGTATCCGAAGGTAGTGCAGTGTGCAGGTTGTGCGATCTGCCCCATCAGACATCACAAGCGAAGCAACGGCTTTTTCACTCAGTTTCTAAATAATCAGAGGCTTCCCAATACACATGTTGTGCCGTCAAGCGTGTCACTTAAGCCTGCGCTGTGCAGGTCACGAAGTGACTGCGTAGCTTTGCTGCATTGCAGGCCTGGCTTCACCCAAAGTTGTACACATCGAGTATGACCAAGCTGTGACGGTGTCCATCCCCCATGCACAGTGGAGAGAGGCAGAGCGCTGGGCGCAGACTCTCTCCGTCGAAGATCTGTCGAGGGAAAGCTCTTACTGCGACGAGAACATGGCATGCATGGAGTTTGACAAGGAGATAGACGAGAGGGACCTCGAGACCATCGCACATTACTTCGCCATCGAGGAGCGGCAGAGAGAGCTGCTTAGATCTTGTCCAGGGTATCGTCCATAGTTCGAGCTGTATCCCTACCTCTTCAGCTCCCTTGGGGGAGCGGGCTCGTCTCTGAGATAGTTTGGCTGAAGTCAGCTGCGTGAGTGGTGCAAGCTCACCACCAGCAGGCTTGTGCGCGGACTGTGCAAGCCTTTTCGGCTGGTGCTGTGAGTGGCGGAGTGCTTCATGAGCTGTGTCCTGCTCAAGTCTCATGCTCTCTCTTTGCTCACATACCCGTGAGGCAGGGGAAATAGCCAAGACGCAGCTGCAGCTCAGTTTGCGTGCTGCTGAAGGCCCTGAACCTTTCCAGCTCATCAGGTGGCCTCTTTACATACCTGCTTCAGAGCATGCCTGCTCAGCCTTTGAGACAATCTCAGCGCTTGCCTCCACAACCTTTTACATGGCATCTGCCCAGTTATCCTCTGGTGAAAGCCATCAGCACAATGGTGACTGGCCTTTCTTGTTGCAACCAGGGGAGTAAGCTGCTTGTTGTGAGTGTAGCAAACAATCTCGGCTTCAATGTTAAACACCTTCAATGATGGCTGGACAACTTCAACAAGCATGTTGCAGTCTGAGGTCAAGGGTAGGACAGGACTGTGCTGGAAAAGACATGGTGCAGGCTTGAAGTGACTCCCAGACAAAGTCTGCCTAAGTGGCATAGACATAGTCTCGCTCTGAACGCTGGCAGGCCATGAGATGTAGCTGTCCCTGTGGACTGCCTAAGTTCTGCCCAGGCCTGGCAGCTTCTTGAAGATTTCACTGAGCTTGAACTGTAGGGAGGTCAGATCTTGAATGTCATCACCTTGGTGACTTGTTCATGAAACCAGCGGTGCCTTCAGCAAGGGCCTGCACAAGCTGACACCATACAGAGACCAATGCCGCTCACCTTGCCGGCACTGCCACTGGCTGGCGCCATCGCCTGGCTCGCCTCTGAGTCAACCACCATGGCAGATGTTCCCTGCAGCAAGAGGCCGGATCTCCGCCGGCATTCAGGGAGGATTTGAGGGCAGGGTCAAGGCAGTCAAAGAGATGCATCTGCTGCCGGGGGGCCCTGCACAAGGGGACCCTCCCCCGCTCACCGTCTCAGCAGCCTGGGAGTCTGCAGCCATCCTGGCGGGTTGCTCCTGCTGCTCCAGGCCCTGCAGGAATGGGACAGACATTGGCACACCGCCAGCAGAACAGCATTCTCAGTGGCTCTGCTGAGGACGCAACAGCAAGGGCCTCCCTTCCCATCGGCAGCCTCTTCCTCAGAACATGCAGGCACATTGTACAGGCTGCAGTGACCCTTACCTCTGCACAGTGTGCAAGCAGGTGCAGGGCCGGGATGTCAGGGCACCGCGCCTGGCTGACAGCGGGGCGCTCCAGGATGTCAGGGGCAGGCAGAGGGATGCTGACCAGCCGCCGGAAATTGTGGCCTGTGGGCTCCGGCTCACCCTGCAGTAGCACACAGGCTGCGCTGTCGACAGGCCGGAAACGCACAGCACAGCCCTCAGCGTCTGCCAGACATGGGAGCCCCCAACAGCACATGCGAAGGAGCAATCCTTGATGCACACCAGGTCAGGTGTGCTTGCAGCTCTCACCGCTGCCGCCACCGGCGTGGAGATGGAGCTGCTGTTTGCGCCAAAGACGGTGGTATCCAGTCTCTGCAGGGCAACACACACAGGAGTGAGGGGGCCAACATGTCTCCTGACAGCAAAAGCAGGGGGATGCACTTGCGACAGGCTGCCCAGGCTTGCCGGGTCCACCCCAGGAGAAAGCGCTCAAGCACCAGCCAGGCAGAGTGTTGCACTGATCTTTTGAGAGAGCAGGCTGCCCCTGCAGGCAGTGCTGGCTGAGCTGACAGTGCAGGCATGGCAAACCCACCGGGCCAGAGGCGGGGAGGGGCGTGGCAGCCAGCGAGCTGAGAGGGAGCCCAGCTGGCGCGCCCACTGGACTTGGCAGCATGGACAGGGGTGTTCCCCACCCTTGGTGCTGCAGGTTGGGCTCACAGGGGCTGTTGGGAACGCTGCTGTGCGCCTCCGTGGCCTGCAGCGCATGAAATATCAGGGCCAGCTGCAGTGCCTGCCACATGCGCCCAGCTGTTGCCTGTGACACAGGCTGGGCTGGGATGCGCGCACAGGCCGGGAAGAGGGCAGGCTGCCTGAGCGCGGCATGGCAGGACTCCAGGGAGGGCGGGATGACTGCCTCTGGAGGCCCAGCCCAGCAGAATGCAGGCAGGTCCACAGCAGTTGTGTCACACAGCTGAGGCAGGCACACCATGGAAGGAATGTTGACACCTCGCACCTTTGCGCTGGGTGGCGTCGCGCAGGTTCCCTCCACAGCTGGCGAGGCATGCTGCTCCCTCAAGGTGGTGAGCTCCTCTGCGTCAGGCTGCACAGGGCTGCTTCCACTCGTCCCCGGCCCCAGGTGCAGCAGGTTCGAGAGCCAGTCTGACTTCCTGCCTCTGCTGCCTGGCCCGGCATCTTGTGCGGGCGCTTCAGGGCTGCGGGCTGAGAGGGTGGATGGGCTGTCATCTGTCCGGGCCCTGAAACCCTGCAGCACAGTGCATGCAGGGTCAGGGGACAAGTCGCCTTAGTCGGGACCCACAGAGGCATGGCTGCACAACATTTGTGCAGCACCGCACATGCAACTCAAGCTGGCAGTGACCATGCTGTGCAGGCAGCAGAGCAGCCTGTCACATCACTGGCTGCTGGTGCTATATGTGGCACGGCTGCAGCCCACAAAGAGCAGGTACCTGCTATGTTTGCTTGTGCAAACAGCACTTGTCTTCAGGCTCACCTGGAAGTGCGTACGAGGGACGGGCATGGCCTGCAGGCCAGTTGGGGGGGCTGGCGAGCCAGACACTCCTGGTGTCGGTGACGCAGCCGTGGCATCATTCATCAGGGGCCTGAAGGCCTATGTGCTGGGCACCTGCTGCTGCAGGAAATTGGGCTGCCAGGGAACAGGGCTGCACTGCCCAGACCTCCAGCTCACTGCCGGCGTTGCAGCCTTGGGGGTAGCAGCCTCGGTGCTGGAGGCCTGCACCAATGGCAAAAGGGTGGTGGAGCTGTGCAGCTGGCTCAGGCCCACATGCGCTTACAGAGGTTGCTCTGCACCGTCAGGGCTGGCCCAGGATAGGCTGTTCACCAGATGTGGCAGAGGCGCGCCGCGTGCGTGAGGGGCCCCCTGTCTGTGCAGCTGGACAGGAGGCATAAGGGTCACAGGTGCCGCCTCTTGCTGTGTTCACCTGACTCACGTCTCCCGGGGGGTCCGGCTGGCTCTTCCTGGCAAGCCGCTTCAGGATGACCTTGAGGCCTGTCTTTGCCTTGGCCCCACCCTGTCCGGAGGTGGCCTGCTGGCTGGAGGGCAATCCCTGCTTCAGGGGCTCGGGGGAGAGGGACGTAGAGGCCGGCTCTGCCTGCGCCGCCCAGCTGCCAGCGTACTGCCCTGCTCCCAGCCCTGCCTCTGCAGGGGCTGCACCGATGCTCTGCACAGGTGCTGAGTTGGCAGGCTCGGCCGCCCCCCGGGGCTCCAGCGGCTGCATGCTGCCGAAGCCAACCACTGCGCAT
>JAAMXJ010000480.1:0-11544 GCA_019693375.1 Asterochloris erici
CACCACCCCTCACACCACATCTGCAAACCTGCCCACCACATGATAAAACGCACCACAACCCCCGGCAAGGACGCAACTCATCAAGCAACGCCAGACTGAGTCCAGAAACGGCGCCCCTGCAATGCCAGCAGAGTGTCAAAACATCGCGGTTGGTACACTCTGCCCACCTGCAATATCAATTTGCAAGGGCTGCTGCTGCTGGTTGGGACGCGACTGGCTGAAGCCATGCAGCTCCAGAGGGGGCACTGCTGGCAGCTGGTGGTGCTCAAGCTTCACGCCAAAGGGGCCACCCGCCGTCTGCTGCTGGGGCTGGCCTGCATCACATGTTGTCACAGCGTGGTATGAACCAAGCAGGGCTCCCAAGGCCAGTGGCGACCCTGCAGTCAGCTCTGCCCGTGCTGGTGCTGGGCTGCATTGCATCAGCCTCCAAACTCTCATGGGAAGGGAGGCGTCATGGCGCTGCTGCATCAGGGTCACTTGTCCATTCTGAGCTTACTTTGATGGTTGCAAACCGCTATTGCCTGTGGTGCTGAGCTCTGCGCAGCATTTGTAAGCTTGCAGACGCATGCCAGGGCAGTGCAGGGGGCCCAGTGATTTTCAACCAGAGAAGCCGCAGCGGACACAGCTCGTTCGACCTCAGCTGACGCTACTTAGTGCACCCAACCACGGTCACGTGCCCCTCACTGAACAGCACAGCGATTTGATGCCTGCTGGACTGCCCAAGCAGAGCACTGGTGTTGCCAGTAATGGGCAAAAGCCGATTCCGCAGCATGCACGCACTGGGATCACCTACCAGGCCCCTTGCCTCATGCCACCTCTGCCATCCAGCAAGCGCAGAATTCTAGAGGCGCTCAGAGAGCCTGAGGCAGCATCAGGTGCAGCTCATCTCATGCTAGCAGTGCAGCACACCCCTGCACCCTGCAGCGCACACCGTCGGCCCACCTGCAGCGCCTTCCTCCCCTGGAATGACGCCGATGCCCTCCAGCAGGCCCCCCACAGTGAAGTGGTCGCTGTGCGGCTGCCTCACATCTGCCTGGTTGCGCTTGATGGCTGCCCACACCTCGTCCACAGTCTTCCCGCTGCAGCAGCAGATGGCACTGCGTCTAGGGTCACAGTGCTCAGCTGACTGTTGATGCTGCGAGCATCTGCAGCGATGACCCGGCACGGGCAGCCTGCTGCATCAGTGCTGCATCTTTGTGTGCTCAGCCACGCCACTGTCACCCCATTGTGCCACCAGACACCCCATCAAGCTGGCACGCTCCCACAGGACCACTCAGCCCCATCGCAACACACAACACCGTGTGTGGACTTGTCCAGGCAGCACTCATGACTCCCTCCCCCCCCACACGGCCCAGGAGGGGTGCCCCACCTGTAGTCCTCAGGGAGGCTGAAGCTGCCAGTGGAGTTGAAGCTGGGCAATTGCCGTAGCTCCCGCCTTGAAGGCTCCAGCTCGCCCTCCATGTCCCCCAGAGACAGCAGGCTGGGCTCCCGGTCCCACACAGTCTGCAGGAACTCGTCCTGCAGCAGGAGCGCAGACTGCATGCTCCCTCACAGTGGTCTGCCATCCCTGAATGCACAGCAGCACAAGAAGCGGCAGGCACAGCAGGTGGTTTCAGGTTATTGCAGACAGGCACCCCGCTGTAGCAGGGGCGCCATGATTGCTGCTCAAAGCGAGGTCGAGAACAGCTCTGCAAGGATGAGAGGTGGGAAGGGGAGACGCTGGCAGAGCAGTTGCCTTTCCGCATGCGCAGACTGCATTCTGTGCAGGTGTAAGCCTTCGGCGGCAGCTGTGAACCCAGCAAGGCTGCAGGGCGCTGCGGCAACTGCTAGCAGCAGAGCAGGGCGGGGCACTCGCTCACCATATTCATGGAACCAAATGGCTTTCCAGAGCCCACTGAGAGCTGGAACTCATCCTGCAGGGGCGTGCATGAGGCTGTGAGCTGCTGAACGAGTCCAGAGACGCTGCAAGAGAGGATGACTGCCTCACCAGAGACATCCTGTAGACATTGCTGCATTGCTTGGACAGCGTGGTCTGCTTCAGCAGAGGCATCTCCCCCTGCCGGAAGCAGCAGCACGCTCTCCGGCTGACAAGAACGATAGGAGTTAGGTGCCTGCTGAGCGTGCGATCGCTTGGGATGCAGACCAGTGCCTGCACTCTCTCGACAAGGTCACAAGAGCGCACGGTAGCTGGTAGCCACTTCGCTTACAGGGAGACCTAGCCCTACCTGATATCAATGTGATGATGCATTGTGAGACAGATGCTGATTGAAGCCAGCTTGAGACATGGCTCAGCAGGTACCCGAGGAAGGTGACTATAGCGAGCCTGCTTTGAGGAAACTTTAAGCAGCTTTAAGCTGCCTTCGCCAGGGGGCGACTGACTTAGATCACTGCAGCAGCCATCGCCACTGCTGCCTGCTGGAATGTGGGCAGCAGATGCACCAACAGCACTGCTGCCATTGCGACTGCTGCACAGCTCCACACTTGGCTCCGCCGCCCTGCTGCCTCTGACTCTCCCTGTGGGCCTGGTCTCCTGCCGCATGGGTGTGCTGCTGCACGGCCTGCTGCCCCACTGTTGCAGCAAGGCACAGACAATCCAGCTGTCTTGGCTGCCATACTTCCTGAGGCTGCCCTGCTGCCTCAGCAGGCTTAGCTGGGCGATGCTGGGCAAGGCCTGGCGTTGTGACACCAGCACAGCACCTGTTGCAATGGCAGGCACAGCATGCTGGGAATACTGCTTTGGAGCGCAGCAGGGTGACCACCAGGCTCAGCTGTGCTGCTTAAGGAAGCAGGATCAGCCTCGCCAGACTGTTGGACAGCAGGCCTGAGCGCCATCTGCACTTCCCAGGACTGACTGACTGGGCTGTCTGGCAGCCCAGCATCCTGCCGGAGGAGTACAGCCAGGCTGCAGCGGACTGCAGCCGCAAGGTCACGCACAGCCTTGGCCAGCCCACTCTCTGCAGGGCCTTGCTCAGGCAGTGGAGCAGCAGGCTTGGTGAGCCCAAGGCAGCCAAGGCAGGTCAACCCTGAGCTGCAGTGCCTTCCCAGGCAGCAGAGCACTGGGGGCAGGAGGGGCCTGCTGAGCAGCAGGGCCTGCCCTTGGCGAGGCCCCCCTCCACATCTAGGGAGTCCAGCAGGAGTCTGCTGGCCAGCATGAGGCTGCACAAGTCTGGCAGCCACAGCAGATGGGCCGAGCTACAGAGGCTGCATGGGGCAGGCGGCAGCCTCGGGCAGCATATTGGCGCCGATGCAGGCTTGACGATGCAACATGTATGTCGTCACCTGTGAAGCAGCCCAAGCCCCAGGAGGACCAGTTCCTCCGTTCAAGACCACTAGCTGACTGCATATCAGGGGTGCTTTCACTCAGTCTGCATCTCATCAACTTCATTGAACATGTAGTCTGAGGCAAAGTCAATGAGGTACTGTGTGGAGCGCTTTACATCCACAAACATAGAGTAGGCTTTGCTGAGATCCTCAATGTCCACTTCCTGGGCTTTTCTTTTCTGAGAGATGAGGGAGGCTGCTGTGATGAGGTGGATTGCGTAGCGCAAGGACGTCTCGTGCCCAATCTGCAGAGCAGGCGGGAAAATGGCTTGCTGTCTGTGGCACTGCAACAGAGACAATTAAACTGGCGATGGTGCATGTCACTGCAGATGAAGGTCTACAGCTTAGGTTGAATGGCAGGCTTTGATGCGTTGCTGAGGTTTTTGGTGTCGCAAGAGGCGGGTGTCAAGATCAGCTCAAGCCCCAACGGTCACAGCAGGCAGTGCATTGGTCCTGCTGCTTGATGAACCTGGATGATCTTAGCAGCTGGCCAACGAAGAAAGTGGCAGATATAGGGATCGCCACCCGCAGCTTTGGCCATGTTGAGGGGTGCAGGCCAGCGATGTAATAGCACTATGCCTCTGCTGTCGCGGTGACTTCATCTGCAGGGCCTGGCTTACACTCAGTAGGCCTGTCACCCCAATCCTGCAAAGACCCATCCCCTGCTGCAGCGCCCTGGACAACAGCCTCTGCAGAGCAGCCTGTGACGTCGTGATAAAGCACCACTGCTTGGTGACATGGCCAGCAGGTCCTCCATGATCAGCCGTCACCTCATCCTTCGCCTCAACTCTGAGGGTTGGGATCATGACATTGCATCTGCTGCACCTGACCTCTGCTTGAGCTGCTGGTGTGAGCCAGGCCAGCCCCAATCATCAGCCCATGTCCCAGCCCAAATTACTCCCTCCCTTCACATCTACCCGGCTGCCATTGCGGCAGCCTGGGCTTGTGCATATCCCTCCTGTTGTCGGCCCTTCCCAGATGCTCCTCCCCAAGCTTGGTGGTCAGGACCACCAGAATGCGCCTGAGGCACTCAGCCCCCTGGTGAAGCTGCATGTGCTATGGGCCAGCTCAGCCATCTATCCCACCCGACCTTCCTCCACATCTCACCTGCTGCAACTGTTGCCACTCATCTTGGTGAGCAGGTCCACCGTATGGTCTTGTCCACATCCTCACTCAACATGCCAAGCTGTGCCTGCCGCTCCTGTCCTGCTGCCAAGGCTGCAAGTTGCATGATGGAAGCCCAGCCCCACCACTCAGCCCACAATCCAGCCCACTCCACCCTTTCTTCACGTCCAATTTGCTGCCATTCAGGCCACTCTCTCACCTTGGTGAGCAGATCCTTCCCATCATCAGTCATTTCCACATCCTCCTCCTCACACCTGATGGTCAGAATTTTGCGGATCTCGTCCTCACTGTATGGCTGCGTGGAGATGATGAGCAGGCGGTCCAGCAGGTCTATAGGAATGCCGTGAGGGCTCCTGCAGATGACGCCAAGGTCAGGCTGAAGTACAAGGCAGCTGTACAAGGACACACCTCTTTGGCAAGGGCATGCCTCTGGTTGCCCTCAAAACCTACCAGCCGCACATGCAGCAGCAGCTTGGCAAACAGGCCAGCTTTGTTGATGCACAGTCGTGCAGGAGGAGCGACAGGCGGGTGCACATGCTAGTGGCAGTCCGGCAGGGCGCTTCAACAAGCTGCAGGCAGTGTTGCTGATGAACAGTCCCAGCCCAAGCAACCACCCAGGCTGATGGCTTCAGTATCACCAGAATTTCCTGCGGGTTTCATCTGCAATTCCCTGGTGGCAGGGCTGTGGTCCCTTATCAGGCTGCAGCTGACACATCAGCACGCTGCAGCCCGCTTGACAACTTCGAACACCAAGCCACCTCGTGCCTGGCGCTGTGCTCATGCAGCTGTAAAGTGCCAGTGCCCTGTTTCAGAAGGTGTTCTTTCATAGGCCTCGGCAGCGCCTGTCTGCTGCAAGCACCCAGGCAGAGCTGCTCACATGCAGATTAGAGCCACTGCTCTGCAGCATGCCTGAACATGCTTGTGGCTGGGCAGACAGGAGTGACCCAAGCTCTGCCTGATGGTACCCACAGCTCTGCCGGGTGTCTGCATGTGCTCACAGCTGTGCAGGCACAACCAGCACAGATGCTGGCAACAGGGGTTCCTGTTGCACAGGCACCTGAGGACTGCTGCCGACAGGCAGAGCCACTTCTCTGCCAGGTGCCACCGCAAGCTCACAGGCATGGCGCTAGGAAGGCATGGCGCCAGGAAGGCAGCGCTGCTGACCTGTAGTTGGTGCCGCGTATCCGAGTGATGCCCCTGTTGGTGGCCACCACTAGGATCGGAGACATCTCATTCTCCAGGGCACGGTTGAGGAAGGAGAAACACTCAATGTCCAGCATGTGCACCTGCAGAGACACCAGGTGGGTTCCATGAACTGCTGGCTTCCATGAAGAGGGATGGGTCACAGCGTGCTGTGCAGCTACAGAGCAACGGCGGGTGCGTGCATCATGTCAGCCTCCCTCTGACCCCTTCAGTCGCACCTTCAGCATGTAGTGAGAGTGTTTGTGCAGGATGACAACCGCACATGCCTCATCACAGAAGAGCCCATCACACTGGCTGAGCACACAGCAGTCTTTGGGCTGAAACAGCCACTCCGGCTCGCAGACTGCTGAGCTCTTGCATTGTCCCGCATGCAGCAAGCTTCTTTAGCATGCCAGCCCCAGCCACCTCATCAAAGCCCCCAAAGGGATCACTCCCAAAGGGATCAGATCCCAGCATGCCCGCTGAACACAGCACTGCACAGGGGCAGCTGTGCTGCCCCCAACTGTCAGCATGAGCATGTTCAAGGGCTTTCCAGCCCTGGCCCCCACCTCATCGATGAATAGCACCCCTGGCACGATCTCTGCTTTTCCTTCCTCCCGCCACTCCAGCACGCGGCTGTCGATCTGCTCGCGCACCTCCTGCCGGATCTCCCCTGTGTCCCCGGCAAACAGTGCCAGAAAGCCCTGCAGCCAGGAAACATAGCTGGAGCTTGGCCAGCAGCATCCTGCTGCCGCGCTGCTATGTGCGTGCACAAGGACTGATCTGGGGCTTATTGGGTATGTGCATGATGCATGACAGCTGCCCAACCTGCAGGGCCCCCATGGTGACTTTGTGCAGGCTGCCTGGATGCACCAGAGCATGCTGTGCAAAGGGATGGCAGGACCTGCTGCCACTGCAAGACTCACAGGCCCTGCATCTGGTTGCAGAGGTCAGTAGCCCCTCTGCTGCATACTTCCCAGCAACACCAGTCGCACCGACTTGTGGTGCTGTCTTGCAGGGCAGGCACAAGCAGACACCTCTGACTTGTCCAAAGGCACAAGCAGCAGGATCCCAGCCACTGGCGGCGCTCGTGTGCAAAGCAACCCTTGGCACAGCATAGTACAAACCCCACCTGCTGGCGGCTGTTGATGACATCTATTTCATGCAGGGTGACGACGTGCACCACCTCCTTGCGCTTCTGCAGCTCTCCCTCAGGGCATGCCACAAAGCGCGTGGCATGGCCTGCATTGCACAGGAGTGATGACTTCATGGGCAGGCTGGTGGGCGACAGCACTTCACAGCCCTATCTCAGGGCAGGCCACAGTGCAGGTGGCATGTCTTGGCCCGCAAGCTGAAGCGCGAGAACCGTCGTGAGCAACTGCTCAAGGAGGCTGCTTGGACGACAGCGCATCAGATACAGCTGAACAAGGGCGCTGACCAAGCGTGTGGTCGCCATTTGCTGGAGCAGGCAGGCAAGCTGGGCAGGCCCATGTGCTGTCATCACAGCCATGCAGACGTGCATCACAGCCCCTGAAACAGGCACCAGGCTGACAATGAGGAGGGAAGCAGACATGCCAGTGCAACCTTGCTGGGAAATGCGCGCAGGGGCGCGCTCGTGCCTTGTCAAGCATACAATGTGACACGATCATCTCCTTCCCCGGCAAACTGGTGGCATGCATGCGATGCCCCTCTTCCCACACCTCCTCTTCCCATCCCCCCACACCCCCTTGGCCACCTGGCGGCATGCACTACGTTGCTCCTCCTCCTGCCACCCGGTGGCGGGCTGCTGCTGCACTTTCCTGTCGCTCACCTACTGCATCATAGTCGCGTGACCGCGCAAAGGACCTGCCCAGCGTTGTCACCTTGCCGCTGGACTTATCAATGGCAATGACGTCCCCTGCCTGGCACTTTGCGTTCTGCAGCAGAGAGGGTCACTGTGCCTGGGCCATGCAAGTTCTTCCCGGCTGTGGCAGGTGATCGGGGCCAGCTTCGAAGCGTCCCCTCTGTCATGCAGATACACAGCGACAAGCCCCTGGTGCACCAAGTTGTGTGAGTCTACTCAGACTTGACTGGGCGCAGGCCGCCAGCCTTGATGGCCTGCGCCCTGTGGTCTCAATGCACAGGGGGCGGTCACATTGGGCTGCATGCTGCAGTCTTCTGCAGGGACCAATTGCCTGCACATTGTTCATGCAGCACACAGGGACTGGTAATATGCTGCAGGGTTTTGCAGAGCCCACATCTCTGTACACTTGAATCTGCAGTAGAGAGAAGCCATCCATGTATGCTGAGCCCCCACACACTGCTGTTGCAAGCAGGCATGGAGCTGTCACAAAGTGCTGCAGTGTTTTTATGAAAGGGGATGAGAGACAGGCTTTGAGGCTGTGCAAAGTTAGGGGGATCTGTATAGACGCGCAGCATGTGCAGCCTAGCAATACACTGTGGGCTGACCTGCGAAGCATCACTGAGCTTGGCTTCCCTGGCTCATCTCAGAGGGTTGTGCAAGGCCAGACATCTGGTCCACCCTTTACAACAATCAAGTGGGGCTTACCTGCAGAGCCTCAATGAGTTTGGTTCCCAGGTCATACATAGTCTCCATCTCTGTTGTCTTCAGGGTCAGCTTGCCCTGCAGGCCAGCGTCAGGGCGGACAGTCTGTGGGAAGAGGCCCCAGAGGTGCACCGGCAGTCAGGTGTGCTGGCACCTGTCCCTCTAGCAGGATGTTTGAGTGGCCTTGGCAATGGTGACTATCATCTGTAATCCCAGCACCACACTTTGCATGTGTGCTCCAGCCATGGTGTTTGCCAGCAGGTCAGGCAGTTGGTGAGCCAAACTGAAGCACCACCCAGGGTACAGTTGTGGTGGCTGCAATCTTGAGAAGTGAATAGCGTGTGTTAGGCAGGGGACCCACCGTTTTTGCTGTGTTGCCAGAGGCCGGCCTGTCAATTTCAATCTCCACGACCTGCAAGCACAGCAGACTCCAAGTGCATGCAGCTCCTAGCAATTAAGCTGCAGAATTGTAGTCCAAGCATCTGGATGAGCTCCTGTCCTGCTGTCAGGCGGGATGAGCAGATCATGACCCTGTGTGTGGAAGGTAGTGTGCCAGGTCCCTGATGGGGGTGAAAGGTGCCTGGTGGCCTTTCCAAGTCTGCACAGCAGGCGGCGCAGGCTGCAGCAGTCAAGGTTCAGGCATGGCGCATGCTGTATCCGGGCCACGCCTCACCTCTCCCTCAATGAGCTCTGTTTCCTCCTTGATCCTTACGCCAATGGCTTTCCGAAAGGCCTGCAGGGCAGGTGCTGGGGCACTCATGGTGATTGCGGCGCTTGGGCTGCCCCGTCTGCGTGCTGCCCTGCCAGCCTCCCCGACAGAGCAGGACCTTGTGTCACAGCAGAATGACCCACCAGATGCAGGCAGCAGAGACAGGCAGAAGCAGGCGTGTTGCCTTGACAGCGCCGTCAAGGGCCGTTCCTGTGGCACACACCTGTGTCAAGGCGCCTCATTTGGGCAGTCACAGGTCAGGAAGGCAGCAGTGTCAGAGCCTCTCTTCCAGACAATCACAGGCCGGGGCACCCAACACAGGCAAGCATGAACCAACCTGGGTCAAGGCCTCTGTTTTTGACATCTCCAAGGAGAAAATTTCAGATGCAGCCATCATGGCAAACGGCGTCTCGTCCCCCAGAGCCTTGGCCATGCCCATGGCAATGGCAGTCTTGCCAGTGCCCGGCTGCCCCGCCAGCAGGACTGCCCTGCCTGCAATCTTGCCCTCCCGAATCATCTGCAGGATGACCCCTGCTGCCTGCATGCGAGAGGTGGAGCAGGAGTGAACAGATCCCCAAGCAGCTCTGAAGGAGCCCTGCCAGCATCATTCCCCAATCGCATCATCTGCAGAGTGGCCCCTGCTGCCTCTGCACATGACAAGGGTACAGTGACTGTGCGCAGCTGTCGATCAGCACTCGGGAGCAGGCACTGGCATGCAGTGGACGGCAGTCGCTGCAGCATGCGGGGCCTGGTTGGCGTGGTTGGCTCAACCAGGTTTGCACATTGGCCTGCATGCACAAGCCAACCCCAGGTGATTGCCTGTGTTTCTCCGCTGGCATGAGCAGGAAGCGCAGGAAAGTGTTGGGCGGCTGTACCTTGCGGGCAGGCTCCTGCCCCACCATGCCCTGCGAGACGGCTCTTGCCTCCAGCGCATCGTCAAGACCGAGGCCTCTGATGTGAGAGTGTGCTCCTATGCGTTCCACTCGCGTCAAGTCCTTGACATCTGCATTGAGTTTCACATCTGCCATGCCACCTGCCCCCGGCAGCTCCCCTTGTCCGTGCCTGCATTTGTGTGGCAAGTCCAGTCAGCTCCTTGTAGAGGCCTGACCACAGCTCCAGGGCTCCAAGAAGGTGACTGATGTGCCAGCTGCAGGCAATGGGGCAGGCAAGAAGGCTGATGGCACTCTGACTGTACCCAGCAGTGCAGGCTTGACAGGGCTGCGGATCTCCTCTGTTGTGCCTCACCCTTCAGCAAAGGGACTCAATCAGCGGGTCAAGCAGTCTGTGCTGAGATCAATCAGCAGGGTGCAGCAGAGGACAAGGCAGCCAGTGACCTGACAGCGATCCTTGGTCGTCTGTTCCAGATCTGAGTTCTGACAATCTGCACTGAGGCGCCAGTCAAAGCAAGATGTCCACTTTGACCAGCAGAGATCAAGCTGGCACGCCCTGACGAGCTCACCTGGCTGAGTCTGAGCGTTGGCAGCACCACTTCGCCACAGGAAGCTCATTTGACTGCCCTTGCACAGCGTTGCTCCAGAAATGCGGCCAGAAGTGAGGCCCTGCGGCTGCAAAGGCACCAGCCACCGCCTAAGCCAGGTCTGCTTGCAACTCTCCTGCATCCACCATGGGTCCAGCTGCTGCAGGATGTCTTTGAGGACTTCAAGGGGCGCAGGCTAGGAGTCCTGAAGGCTCTCACTACAGAGTAAGGCTGCATGCCTCCTTCCCAGCGGCAGAATCAGCTCGCAGGGAGGTCCTACTCACTGAGAGCTCCTTGCTGCTTTGCAGAGTGGACTTACTGTATGCTGCCTGTGACCCTGAGGCAGGTGGGCGCTGGCGGTGGATGCACTCCTTATTGTCAAGCTTATTGGCATGATGCCTAGATGCTGTCCTGCTTTATGAGGCTGGCTGGTGTGTAGGGAACAGCTCCTGTTCCAGGCTGCAAATGCTTGCAGGCTGTTATCCTGGGCCTGATGCTTGTCAGGCTCAGCGTTCAATTGCTAGGCCTTGCTGGTGTTCGAATGAGCCGGTTTCTCATCTGATTCCAAGTGCTCACCCGCAGATAACCTGTGCCTGTATGGCATGCCTGATGGCAGCTGGGAGGTCAACCTGCCGGCAGAGGAGGTGCCCCCAGAGATGCCTGAGCCAGCTCTGGGGTGAGCAGCAGCTGCTGTGACTTGCATCTGTGCACATTGCATGGGCGCTTGCAGACAGGGAAGTCTGGGCCAGCTCGGGGTCGAGCAGCAGCTGCTCCCCTCTGCATCTGTGCATGCTGGTTCCAGCACCCGTTCCCAGTCATGCTTCGCCTAGCACAGGGGTGAGCTGCTTTCTGTGCATGCCGCCCACAGGGCCTGTGACTCAGGACTTCTGCATGGCCGTCCAGCTGACATCCATGGATGCACATGACTTCAGTGCATGCCATTCTCAGCTGCACCCATGAATTTGCTGATGTCGATGAGCAGCTGCTACGCAGTTTTGTCTCCTGCCTGCAGGATGACTTTGCACCGTGGCCTATCTTCATGCAATATATGGAGGTGTCCTGCCATGCTGGACGCAGCGGCAGCCTCTGTGCTCTTGTGTGCAGAGCAGCTGGGGCTGCCAGCATCTGTGTCTGCTCTGGTGGGCCGCTCATGCAGATTGCTGAGGCGTCCGCCATTGTGCTTTC